>LBNR01000034.1:0-59683 GCA_001262555.1 Fusarium nygamai | reverse complement strand
CGATTCCGCCGCGGTCCGTGGCAGGCGTTGCTTTGGAGCTTCCTCCTCGAAGTCGCACTTGCGAATAGCTTCATTTTGCAAAAGAAGACCCGGCACCCTTGCTGGAAGCCCTACAGCACGCTACGAGCCTGGAAGGAATGCATCTGCAACGCGATTTTCAACACATATGCTGCTAAAGGCGGCACAAGGAAGAGAAGTCGGTCAGGGAAGGAAGAAGACATCGAGGATATAGAGGCACGGCAAAATCACCTAAGAAGAGATATCAATCATGTCTATAGAGGCCCTTCTTCGCCCTGCCTAGCCTGCAAAGGCTGCCGGCAAGGGCGGCCTCGACCCTTCAAAAAAAGGAAGGAAAAAGGAGGTTATCTCCAACCGATATCAGGAAATGCACGAGGTCCGTATAGCCGATACGGCTGTAAAGTGTGTGATGTAGCGATTTGTAACAATGCGACCTGTTGGTACTTATATCACACGCCAGATTAGGTGTGTGTGGAGGTACCTTTTATTTGACTAGTTTTGATTGGCTCTAGACCCCTGTCGTGACCTCCTTGACGACTTGTGCCGCTCAAAGAGATAGCTGACCACAAACTTTATTAGACTTTAAAACAGTGCATGGTACAAATGCCACATAACAGTGCGGAATGCAAGCCTGCCACGATAAGCGCGTAACTATGACGTATCACTACAAGTGACGAACTTTACTCAGCCTTAAAGACAGTTTCTTTTTCCTGCCAAATCTACTGTTACCCTTGACATTATCTACCGAATCAATGAAGCAAAATGGTAGACAGACAGTGCCAGGCTCGTGATAAAAGTGATATTTATAAAAATAGAAGACTTAGTAAATAATAAGATTTACTATTATATTAATCTAAGTCAATAGAACCACTTAGTTAAAAGCTTGCATTGCTTTCCACGCAGTATAAGGCCGTTCTATAACAATGTCCTTAACTGTGGGCAAGGCTAAGCAACACTCCCCAAATCTGATACTCGATGCCATAATCTCGCGCCATCTCCTACCAGGTGCAATCTTGCCTGAGATAGTGTTAGGCACTAGGCTGTCACTATTGACAGGAACCAGAGCTGAACGCCCTAAGATGGCTTCCATGGCTTGTTGAGCAAAGGAAACTGCCTCCTTGGCATCCGATGGGACTCCGGTCTCATCTAGCGCCCGAATCTCTGTATCTGGAAGCTGCTCCTTGAGATATTTAATGATGCTCGGGTTTCGGGCACCACCACCGCACATGTAGATTTCTGCAATCTGATCCACGCTGAAGCCGAACTGAGGGAAGAACGTGAGGTATTGCTTGATAATATTCTGGGCCGTTACCCGAGTAATGGTTGCCAGAGTGTCATACTTGTCGCACCCAGCAGCAAGACACTCGTCGATCAGTTCTTGGCCTTCATTGTCCCCAAATGTCTCCCGTCCTGTAGTCTTGGGAGGAGTGTGGTTGCAGTACTTATTTGTACTGAGGAACTTATCCACGATGTCCTGGTGCACAGTACCTCTGGCGCTCCATTCGCCGTCTCTGTCGTATTCCATCTCGCCGTCAGTGAAGTATCTCATAGCGTTGTCAATGAACATGTTGCCAGGGCCGCAGTCCCTGGAGATGTTAGCCGCATTCACTCAAGTGATATGTATGTAGAGGATTCCTCACCAGTCTACCATTGCGTCCACTCCGCCGTTGCAATCAGGGGGGATGACACAAAGATTGGCAATTCCCCCAATATTCTGACAGACACGCCACTTGGTCGGGTGATGGAGCAACAGGCCGTCAATCAGAGCGACCAATGGGGCACCCTGTCTACCCACGGCTTGCTCTGCCATTCGGAAGTCTGTCACAGTCGTGACACCGGTGATGGCACTAATAACTGTGCCCTCCCCAAGGCAAAATGCAGAACGCGTTTCCCCTTCTTCCGGCATCGAAAGAAGCCAAATGGTCTGTCCATGTGATCCGATGAGGTCAATGCTGTCCATAGATATCTTGTGCTTATCGCAAAATTCTTTGACAGCATCACCGAACATCTGTCCAAGTTGCACATTGAGTTGCGACATTTTAGAGGGAGTTGTCTTGGTCTCCCGAAGCATGGTGAGAACGGGTTTCTTAATCCATTGAGGTACGGGCATCTCATCATACTAAGTATATAGTCAGCACCAAGTGAGTAGATAGAGAGATGGGGCGAAGTGAAACATACTTTAATGAGCTCCATGTGTAGAGGTGCATCTGGAGACTCCTGGTGATATCGAACAAGTGCACAATCGATACCGTCCATGGCAGTGCCACTGTTCATCCCCAGAACGGTCAAGTCAAGCGCATCAGTGATAGATGACTGAATATGGCCATTGCCATTGAGGGAAGTGCCATTGGATCCATGCGAGTGACCGTTGGTAGCAGAATGGCTCCCATTTTGCAGTGTTTGGGGTCGAGTCATGGTGCGATGATAGGTTATGAAGTTTTCTTAACCTTAGCAATATCTATGCGAGATATGACACAGAGAGTGATATGTTGAGTTCAGTACGTTGAAAATCGTTGGATGGCCTCAGAGGACGTTCACGGACATGACTGCGCATTTAATATAATGTGGTATTTGATGGCGCCTCAATACGATTTGCATTCAAGATCCCCTGTTCGGAAGTTCGTGACGACAAGTGAAGAGCTGGCAATTATGTAAACTTACCGAGGAGATGGTCTTCTGTTGGTGACTAGCCTACTCCGTACTCTACAGAAAAATGACAACATCTCCGCTCTTAGTATTTACACTAATTTAGCCTCTCTCGAGTCGACGTGCCTTTTTGGGCAATTCGTCTCGATGCTGAGCACGAGTCACGAACCTTCACTATTTCCGTGCTGTCTCCAGCAGTAAGCCTAATCAGAATCAAACTGTTGGAAAGCTTATTTAATAAATTGATAGATGCAAGTCGAGTAAGAAGAGCATAAAAATCTATTTATTGTTATCATAATACGACCTTAAATTTCAAGCTTGCTCTACTACTTGACCATAACAGGCATTCAGTGAAAAGCCATGATCGCAGAAATGGCAACCCCTCGGTCCGTGTGGACCTCCGACGATGGCAGCATGGCGCAAGAGACTGCCAAGTCTCGCTGGCCTAAGCTTGTGCAGGGTATGATCAATGATGTCAGTGTTACCGGCGCTGAGCTTGCTCCATCCCGTGCACTTGACGAAATCAGGTTGATAGAGATAAGTCTTAAAAGACTCAAGGACGAAATTACTGGTGATGATCAACTGCGGTGGGTGCTCCTTATGAACTTCTCTGGTTGGTTTATCACTAAACAATGCTCAGTCCCCTCGAAGAAGATGGCTCGGCAGATGTTGCGTCGTACAATCAGCTTCTCCTCAATATGGGCAAATTGACCTGGCTCGACTGTCCATGGTTGTATGGTGAATGCTACTTGTATAGGTTAGTCTTGGAGTAGCTGAGTACCGCCAAATGATGCTAACTTCTGCAGGCGAGTGCAGCTGTTGTTTTCCATGTCATCTTCCTGGAAAGGGTACGATGTGTTCAAACGTCAAAAGGACTCTACCCTTGTCAAGTCGCAAAAGGCCGTCCAGGAGCTGGCGAGCAGGGTCACTCAAGTCATTGCAAACTCGATGCAGCCACTCCAAAGCTTGGACGACGATGCAGCGAGACTTGTCTTTTCTGAATTGACCGAGATGGCTTTATGGGGAAACGCAACAGATTTGTCTCTTCTGACCAACCTTAGCTTGGAGGAAATTCAGAAGTTACAAGGAAACACAGCGATCGAGGACAGCCAGCGGAACATTGTCGACAATGATACATCAGGTGTCTGGCTTTATCTGCAAAAGACTCGGTTGACTCAAAAAGATCGACATATCGACATCGTTCTTGACAATGCTGGATTTGAGCTATTTGCAGACGTCCTCTACGCGACATATCTGATTGAATCTGGTCTCGGAACGAGCATCACTCTCCATGCGAAATGCTTTCCTTGGTTTGTAAGCGATGTAATACCCAGCGATATGGAGTTTCTCCTCGACCATCTGCGGTCTATAGGCTTGAGTTCTTTGGCGGCCCAGATCGACAGGTATTTCGCAGTCGGCTTAATGCGTATCGACTTTCATGCGTTCTGGACGACCGCTTGGTCATTTCATGAGATGGCCGCTGTGGCACCCGATCTATTTCAGCGTTTTCAGGACAGCTATTTGACTATATGGAAAGGAGACTTGAATTATCGAAAGTTGACCAGAGACGGTCTTTGGCCATACACCACGCCTTTCAAGTCTTCACTTGGTCTACTAGGGCACCGAAGTGGTGTGAAGGTCCTCGCGTTGAGAACAAACAAGTCCGATACTTGCGTTGGAATTGAAAGTGAGGAAGTTGTCAAGCGACTTGACAGGGAGGCACCCGAGATGGGATGGGTCAGGGATGGGAAACATGCCGTGATATCATTTAGCGACGGTGTCTGAGGCAGGTCATGTACTACTGGCAGTTTGACCATTCCTCTCGTAAAACATTGATTATCCAGGCAGTTGGCCAGGCATGTGATGATTCCAGATTCTCAAGCATAGTTACCAGGCTTGTTTGCTCTCGCTTATCCGTCATCAATGGACCCCCTTTCATAGGTTAGACAGTTTTGAATCTTGACAACATAGTAGCACTTACAAATAAACGTAGAGTGGCATAATGTGATGAGTGATGGCACAGTTCCCGGTGAACCTTTGCATGCTCCACAAAGGGCTCGGGCATGCTCCATGACAGACTCCTGAAGTGATGTCAATTGGGGCACGTTACTCTGAAAACCATGAACCCACATCAGAGTCCGGCAAGGTTCGGCGGATGTTCCGAATGGCAAACCGTGGCGATGGACGGTAGACTTTTAGAAGCATCCTGGCTAGATGGTAGAATCCAAATGCCATAACTGATCATCATCAGGGTCCATAGACTAAAGGGAGATTGTTCCTGAATCTGTGCCTACCATGCCAGTCTGCTGTAAACCAAATTTCTGGAAAGGGGTCTCCCCCCATCAATCGTTCTCCAGACCATATTGGATCAAACGTAATCGGTTTCGTCTTGTTCCAGTTCTCAACGGCCTCGGACAACTCGTGCCATCTTTGCATCCTTGTAGATGACTCTGAGTACAAGACACTACCACTAAAACAGAATTGCATCACCGTAGCGCAGATCCATGTCATGGTGTTTGCCCATGCAGTCTCTGACTTGACATCGACAGCTTGTTGATGGATGACGGGTGGTGGTGGCACCAACACCAAGTCGAAATTCAAATTGGGCGGCTGCTGATTGATGCAGGCATTGTAGAAGGATTGTCTTACATAAACCCAAAACGCAGCTTGAGAGAGGGTAGGTGCCGAGGGGTCAACCTGTTGTCCTTGGGATGCCTTGAGCAGAGCACTCAACCCAGAAAGATGTCGCTCCTCATCACCACCTGTCACGGTCACTGCACCAAGGTTAGATAGGGTCATTTACTGCGCAATGAGACTTACCACTCAGTTGTTCGCATACGCGCAAAATGACTATGGCGCAGAGGATGGTCTCATCGTGGGCAATGGTCTCGGTACTGAGCAAGGGAATGAGAAGCACTATGCACTTTTCTTGGAATTCATCAGCTGTGTTGTTATCACCTAAATGGCGAGCGGCATAAGAAATAATAGCATATAGAAGAATGGGTGAGCTCTTGGCCAGGACAGTCACATTGAGCGTAAACTGTCGTGATGCATCCGTGCAGTCGAGCCATTGAGCCACGTGCGTGGAGAAGTGATGCAGATAGAAAGCCTCCTGGCGTTGTAGCGAAGGAGGGGCAGGGGTTATCCTGGGTGCATCCATGGTCAAGTCGCCACTGCACTGGCTTGGAGATTCATGCTGACTGAGGCTGAGGATTGAAGCCGCTGAAGTTGGCGACGTCAGAGTCTCGGGGTACCAGTTTGAATCCGGCTGCTGTAGAGTGTCGACTGGTGGCGAGTCCCCTTCCGCCAAGGGAACATCTCCTTCCGGAGGTTGGAGGGGGGGATATTCCGCATGTACCGGGTGTTCCGTTTGCTTTGGCCGGTACTGCTTAATCTTGAGCCGAGGGGATGGACTGTCCCAGCGACACTGTTGATTCCTCCTGAGGCACTAGTTTCACTTAGCTCCACAATCTTGTCGGTTGAACATTTGAACATGCTGAACATACCACCCTGCAAGTAGGTCTCGTCTCATCACCTGTGAAGTCAGTATTGCCAATTTCGTTCTATCCCTAAAGACGTACATTTCACGCGACGTTCTCGACACGTAAGGCTGTTTCATGTCAACTATTATTCTGGAGCATTTGCTCATCTGACTTACCAGCCGTTACGAGATCGCAGCCGACCCATGTTACCCGGGCTGTTCTTTGATTGCAGATGCGAGGGTTTCGAGGCGAGAAGCAGGGAACGGAATTCGAGACGAAAAAGCAGAGATTCGAGACGAGAGGTTCCGGGGGAGTGGAACGACCCGTTTATGCTGAGTTTACTAGTGTAACATCCCCGCATCTACGCTCAATTTTTCCAGTTTGGTGTCATTCCGGGCCTATCACTGGCTAATGACTTAACTCCATGTTGAGATAAAATCGGAGCCTCAAATTTTGAACTAACCATTATCAGTAATTCGAGACGAAGAAAAAGCTCACTGAGACTCCATGACAAAGTTCTCCGCATCGCGCTGTGGCTAAATCCCCACGGGGTTGGAGGAGTCTAGACTCGCAATCTCTGGGGAGAAGAACTAGATATAATGGGGGCATCTTGAACATCTCAAGAACCTTTCCAATCGGCGACATCAAAACATAACCAATACTACCTTGACGCATAACTACACTTACTACTCTGTTGATCTTACGACCTTCAGTCATCAGCATCATGTGGAATCGCCAAAGCTGGAAGTCCATGTCTGGGCAGCAGTTGCTCAGACTTGTTACAGCTGCCTCCGCTGTTGCAATCTCCTACGAAGGCATCAGTCAGGGCGTCATGGGCGCTGTGACTGTTTCACCCGAGTTCGGGCGACGTATGGGATACACAAACGATAATGACGAAGTCGTCAAACCCATGCTCCAGGGCGGGATTGCCGCCGTATACTATCTGTATGTGTCCCCTTGGTTTGATGAGAAACGGTAACTAATGTTACAAAGTGGTTCTCTCTTCGCAGCCTTTTGGGCTGGCAGCTTCTCTGACAACTACGGTCGTATCAAGGGTATGTGGATGGCATGCTTCTGGTGTATGGCCGGGGTTATCCTGCAAGCCTCTGCTGTCAACCTTGCACACATGCTTTGCGCACGATTCGTTGCTGGCATGGGTGTGGCTTTCATCCTCGTCATTGCGCCTATGTGGACGGCCGAGCTTTCTGCTGCATCACACAGAGGTAAGCAGATCGCTCTAACATTCTTGGCCAACTTCTCTGGCATCGCCCTCGCGGCGTGGATCGGTTTTGGCACATCCTTCACTGAGGTAGGTGGTGGACAGTTTCGCTGGCGGTTTGAGTTTTCAATTCAAATCATCCCCGTAGTGTCCCTGTCGATACTGAGCCTCTTGGTCCCGGAGTCCCCGCGATGGCTGGTCAAAGCCGGCAGACGTGATGAAGCATTGGAAATCATTGCCAAGCTGCGGGGGAATGGTGACTCCCAACATCCCGAGGCGCAAAAGGAATATCGAGAGATTGTAACAGTAGTGGAAGAGGAGTCTCAATTCGCCAAAACCAACTACTTCAAGATGTTTTTCGGCATTGGATCTGGAGACATTCATCTTGGCCGCCGCATCCAGCTTGCCTTCTGGCTCCAGGTGCTCATGCAGTATGGTACTGGGATTGCAGCCGTGGTCATATAGTAAGTTATTCTTCTTTGGTAAAGATACAAGTTGCTAACTGCATTGAAGTTCTGGAACCATCTACCATACAGCCGGCTTTGACAACATCAAGTCCGGTTGGTTGTCCGGTTTACTGATGCTGGTTGGTATCTTGGGTACAGCCATTGCAGCCTTTACCATCGATAGGGTAGGTCGCCGAAGAACTCTTTACTGGGGTGCTGTAGCACTCGGTATTGCCTTGTTTATTATCGGTGGCCTCTTTCGGGGATCCGTTAACAACCCAGACAAGGCTGTTCAGTACGGCACAGCAGCTTCAGCTATGGTTTTTGTCTACCTCTTGATCTTCAGTTCTTCTTGGCTATTGATCCCCTTCATATATCCTACCGAGATCTTTCCCACCTGGCTCCGAGCCAAGGGAAACGCATTTGGCGTGGCCGGTTGGGCTGTGGGCTATGGTGGAGGTTCACTTTTGGTGCCTATTATGTTTTCAGGCATTGACGAAAAGGTATGGACGAGCCTCAACTACCCGTGAACTTCTCATTTCTGACTTGGCTTGCAGACTTTCTATGTGTTTGGAGCGTAAGTATCCCTCGACTTGCTCGAAGCTGAAAGTGGCTGCTGACCTTTTCTCCAGTGCTATGTTTGCATACATTCCCTTGGTGTACTGCTTCCTCCCCGAAACTGCCGGCCGTACATTGGAAGAGGTTGACTATCTCTTTGCTAGTAAGAGTCCGTTCACTTGGGACGAGGAGAAAGAATTCGCGAAGCGTACAGCTCTCTTGCATGAAAGGTTGAATGAAGGGAAGAACGGGAGCAACTCGATGACGCAGGATAAGTCAATTGAATCACACATCGAGGTTGTATAAGCCATGTTCTTTATTATCCTGCATGTAGCTAGAAGCTAACTAGCAAGGAGTCGCACCGGCTCGAATAGCTATGGGAATGGAACATTATTGAGTCTTCCATTTATTACCTGTGTTTACAGACTAAAGCTTAACCTTACACGTAGCAGTCATCCCCATAGCTACAAATGCAATATCTTGGTAATATAGATTGGTTGGTAATAGATTTTCCCCTGTAACACTGTGCACGATGGTCTAAACTTATATGGACATTTGACTGTTCCACGTCGTGCTGTAGCAAGAATATGAATGCGTTTTTAGTTCTGGTGACTAGTAATGTCATACATCAACGAATCCATCTTCGATCCACGTGCAGTTTGTATCCCATGACCAATCTTGACAGAGCATGTTCAAAACATCATCCACCTCCAATCCATTTGCCCATAAACATGACTCCTGATCTAAGCACTCACTATCGTTCATGTCTTGTTCAATGCAAGACTGTTCTCCTTGGCGCATCAAATCGCAACTTGTTTCAAAGATTTGGCCCACAACTCCCTTGCTACAACGCGCGGTCAATGACCAATCCTGCATCTCCTCAAAGAGCCTCAAGGCGGTCTGTACCTGACTTCGCCACTCAGGAACAGCAGCGCTCTGAGGTTTCCACAACATGCTCAGTAGAGGTATCATGGCGGCCTGGTAAAGGAACCATACTGCGTTCCATCCCGACATCTGATGACTCCGCCACGTTTTGGCTATATCTTCAATGGCTGTCTTTGAAAGCTCTTGGCACTTCTCGATGGCGCTGTGGTCGACTTCCGGCTCCGTTAGATGGCCAGTTGCAGCGTCCAAGAGTGTTGGACGATATAGAAGCATGCGCAAGTTCCAGTATCGCCATCTCATAATGCACCGAGCAAGACGAACCGGTTCATCAACGTCTCGATCATCGGAAAGGATAGAAGGTAGGTGACTATGCCAATTTATCAATGCCTCATCGAAGCGATTGCGGTCTTCCGCGTTGAGAACAGAGGTTACGGCTAGGCTATCCTGTATCTCAGTTGCAATTCGGCAAAAGCGAATGTTCTCAACAAGCGTCGTCATTCCCATGTCTTGCCAAAACTCCTCTTCTCCGTCGAGATAGAGCTTGGGCAGTTGAATATCAATGGAAGGAGAGAAACGACCAAAAGAGGGCCTACCCAAAGTCGTAGTTGTCCAAGTGTCCAGACAAACAAGAGACCACCAAGTACGCCGCCTCACTTCTGCTGCTTCAAACTGATCGCCGTCTCCGTCCTGTTGTGAAGGCTCTCGATGGAAACCAAGTGCACTCGCCATCCGAAAGGCCGCACCAAGAATTGCATTGCCTCTATTGGGTCGGTTGATATAGTGAAGATAGTAGCCTCCAGCAAGAGCAAGGGCCTGTAGCGTTTCAATGCGACTGCTACCAAAAGCGCTAAGGTCGAGGTGTCTCATGGCTTCGGTGTAGTACTTGCAGTGATCCCGATCACTAGACTTGCTAGATACGATACTGCCCATGGCCAGGACCATATTCAAGAGAGCAAGCCAAGGCGAGTCCTGGCGTTGACTACCTAGGTAATTCGTTCTAAATGAGGTTTCGTCTAGCATTGGGGTAAAGATATGGATCCTTTGGAAGTATGCATCAACTAGTGCCTGTCCTTTGCTGCTCCATTTGATGCGAGGATATTCTGACAAGGGCCTGGAGGGATGATAGCAAGGTCGAGTCTCCTCATTCCTGGTGGTGGTGTTATTGATGTTTGCCTGACGAGAGGCTAGCAAGCCACGTAACTGAGGCCGAACCTGAAGCATAGCTGCAAGCGCTGCTCTGATGGAAGAAATGCCAAGATACGACGCCTGTCGGTCAAACGGCAGAGACAATGCGTTGACATCATCAGCCTCGGCAGGCAAGGGGTCTCGCTCACGTCTCTCCTCGTCCCATTGTGAGTCTTGAGTAACGGACTGTTGAGGGGTACTGTCCGAAGGAGACGGCAAGACTTTATCAGTCGAACGTCCACGCAACACGGCTTCACGAAGCTCCTGGTCTGATAGCGAGGTCAAGTCCGAAATCCTGTGATTCGGGAAAAGGCGGTTTAGAATGGAGTCTCGTTCTTTGAGACTTTTGGACAAGCTCTCTAGTGTTCTGTCACGATCGTTAGAGCTGTGCCATGCACAGCATGACTCTTGTCAATTGAGTTGAGGACGGACCTCTTCGAAGGCACGACACGTTGGATTTGTTGGGTGTAGACGCATCTTGCCTGCAAATCCCTCGACTCGCACTGGTTACAAGGTTTTCGGCCGTCGCAACGTATCTTTCGCCGCTTGCAGTTACCGCATGCATGGAGACCTCGCGTAGGCTTTGGCTCTTTGAGTGTCCCCGAGCCCGAGGGTTCAGCAAAGCCCTGGACTTGTGAAACACAACAGTTAGTGAGAGTATTATGATCAAAGATAGCCAAACCTACAGGTAGAGAACATGTTGAGCTCCTATGCGGGGCACCACCGGCTGTTTTACTTGAACAGCTTCGAGGGAGCAAAGGTGAAGGTAAAGCTACCAACCTGGACGTGAGGAGATGGCAAATATGAGTCGCGGAGTGGCAACATTGCATGTCTTACGACCATGGCCCAATCTCATCACATACACGTGGTACAAATGCGGAGTGCGGCGTATTGTGCTCCGTACCTGAGTGATTCTGAAAATCTGGGGATACAACTGCACTCCAACGTCGACGGAGGTTAGTGGGGGCAGCTGCTAGCCAGGACAGGAGCGGCATGATAGCATCCGTGGCTTGATTGGGACTAGGCAGCTACTTTTAGCCTCGGTTACGACATTGATCTACATCAAGGGCTCTCTACTTACCCGAGAGTATTAGGTTGTATATGCAATCCATTCTGTTTAACAATCTCTTTTCTTGGTCAGATCATGCATTAAGCTCTTGACAGTAATTGACCCTACACACTTGGGACAACCTGTTCTCTCTCCTTTCACTCAACCAACACATATTTATGGAAGATTACAGGGCTTTCCAGCACAGTCAACTCCTCTGTGCAAACAAGGTCGTCGTGTATCCCCAAAGTCTTCGAACTGCTGCATTGTAACCTCAGCTTTGCACACATCATAGTCAGTATGTGTTTCCCTACTTTAGGTCTAGAACAAAACTTAGGATTCCACTTGAACTCGCCATACTCATACTTGAACACTTGACCGTGCAGTGTTGGGAAGTCGTTACAGAGGATGACATGGTAATCCTCGTCGTCTACGTCTCCAAAAAGGCTATTTGGCCTGTTTCTGGCCATCTTTCCAAACAGCCCAGGCGTACTTTTGCGCTTTGATATCTTCTTTAGTTGTAAAGGTTACGCAGGCCTGAGACTGGAGACCGAGTGCGAGCGTGCTGAAGATGAACGTGGTCTTCATGATGAATCATATAATGGAGTTGTCTGATGTCGTAGAATCGGGACTTGGGCAACAATGGTTTATTTTTATAGTCCTTGCTGGAATACTGAATACTAATCTTTATGATATTCGAGGACGTAGTGCTGACCGAGATAATACGAAGGATTTAACAAAAGCTTATAACAATTTATGCGTGCCGTGTTTCCCGTTCGTATTGTTAGGCCTTAGCAGGATGCGATGGACTCTCACCAGTCAGCTGACATACAGCAACCGTACACTCTTGAAATTACCAGATATGGCAAGCGAGGTGACATTCAGGAAATTGGAGGGTTCCAAAAGTGTGCCTAGCGTGACCCCCAAGGGAATACTCTGTTCTGCTAGGCATGTGGGATTGGAGTAGACTGCCTTTCCATCCCCTTTAGTACCGGTATAGGATTCAGACGAGGCGATGGTCATGCCGACCAGACAACAGTGCATGCAGAGAAGTCAAACAAGAGAAGAGGAAGACGCCCGATCTCATCTATGAGGCAAGCGCCAAGAATGGCCCTTGAGGAATGCTGGCAATAGTAGAGTAGTATGATAACGGCCTGCTCGATTGTTTCAATGTAACCAGCCGTCTCAAGGACTGCACCCAGAATCTAGAAAAGGACAGCGTTTCCTGCCCATTGACTGGAGATTCGAAAGGCCGAGTTGCATGGAAAACAGTAGGCAGCAGATCTATGGCGAAGTACAAGACATATAAAGAGAATTTCTTTTATATTACTGACTTATCTTAAGAACCTATCAAGGTTATCTTTTATATATTTATATTTACCGCAGCAGTATGTCCTTAACTGGTTTATCTATGTCTTTAGCCTCGCCAAACATTAATCCGTCGACATAACACCAGCTGACAAGAGTCCATGTTTGCACTGAAGGAGGTATCATCTCTTTATCAGCTGTCAATGGGTCAGGTCGCAGTACAAGCGGTACTCGGCAGCCCGGAACTGTACACAGAACATCTCCTTTCATGGTAGGTTCTGGCCCAATACCGAAGAAACCTTGGCTGGTTGCGAATGCCTTCATTGTGTCTATACGGGGCCTGATTATGCGGTGGTACTTATTGGACTCAATTTTGTGAAGATCCTTTTGTCGCGAGCTCGACTGTACCCACTGTAGCCACTCATCAAAATACCGACGGTGTTCATCCCATCCTGGCATACCGACTCTCAGCCGGTTGTCGTCGATATCGAGACCCATAATGAGAGACTCAGCTAATCTATCCATCCAGGCTTCCATGGAAAGGTTGCCTGCTAGTCGTGTTCTGAGGGCCAGGACAGATTTGATTGCTTCTCGCTGCTGCTTTACAACCCAAGAAGCGAACGGAGGGCAGATAACGTGTATTGTGTCGATTGGCTTGACATGAAGTCGAAGCCGACGTGATGACTCAGTATCGATCTTTGGTGATGTATTCAAGCATCCGCCTGCATCCCAGCCTGCGCTATCGCAAAGAACAAGTGGCTCATCGTAGGCATGACATCGAAGATCAGGGGCCCAAGTCGGTATGTTGGAATGTTGCCGCATATAACCCATCCAGGAAAGAGCTAGAAGATCAAGGGAGTCCCCATTGCAAAGGAGTGCTTCGGCTGTATCCATGAAAACTTGCTCTTCAGTGATTCTGTAATTCGCTTTTGGTACTGGTCGGTTATCCGCAATACCGTGAAAAGCAAAGACTTTGTCGCAGGTCCTTGTGGCTTGGCAATGATATGCAGCCTGAAGGAGAGTCTCATAGCATACTCCACTTTCTCCCTCATGAGCCTTCTTCTGGTATTCTTCTCGTATATCAAGCATCCTGGTAACACACCAAAACCCAAGGATGGCTGGATGATCGTCTTGATAGCGACCTAAGCCAACAAATGAGTTCCAAATAGCAGAAACACCATCTGAAAAGTGGCTCAGATCTACGCAGTCCTCACCACAGACCACCTGGATGTTCTTCCCTGCAGCAACCTCCTGAATAACCCACACTCTTTGAAACCATGGGCGCTGAAGGAGAAGTAGCATGCTCTCTAGTCCAGACTCATCAGTTTCGTGCCGATTGGGTCGTGAGACCTTGCGGTATAAACTCCGAAATTTATCATAAAAAGAGCTTGATCTGACCAAAGGTTCTGGTCTAGTCTCGATGTCATTTTCGTCTCGTTTCATGAAACGGAATGCATTTTTAGTAACATCATCACTGTTGCCCAGCCAAACCAAGACTTCCGCAGAGCGAGAATAGATCTTTCCCATGAGGGGAACTTGGAATTCCTTCTCCGCTGTATCTTGCTGGTTGATGCAAATGGCGTCGATCCAGACAGTGAACTTTGAAGATTTCTTCTTTAAAGAGCTAAAAAGATCCAGTAGAGTCTGGCTAAGAGGGAGGGAGTCGCCATTGTGAAACGAAATTCTCGCTATGTCTGCTGAATCGTCCCAGCAGTAGGAAATAGCGGTGTATTCTGGAGGGTCCTCGAGAGGAACGACCCTGAAGTTGCAGATAGGCTCAGAATTTTCTCCCTCAACGTTGACATCCAAGATCCGGATGGAATTCCCGAAGAGAGGGGGGTATGTAATATTCATAGTGATTTGGATATTAAAGGCAGAGCCATAAGGATTTAGCCAAAAATTGAAAGAGCGGGGAGGACTGGTTTGTGGGGCGTAAGCGAGGATAACCTTAGCTTGTTTTAGAACTGTGAGAGTGGAATGTTCGTTGGTGTGTTCAGTGGGGTAGAGCGTGAGTAGCCTGGACCAAGGCCAGAATCGGAGACGGAAGCGCTCATTCCGCGGCTCATGAATGCCCAAGTCCCGTATCGAAATTCTGAAACTAGCACGGAGATTGGTAGCGCCGATCAAATGCGATCATGTCCATAACTAAAGTTAAACATGCCATATATTATAAGCAGCTGATAAGCAAAGTCATTAAAAGGTATCATCGTCCCCAGCGTCTAAATTCGATATTAAGATTCAAACACCAGAGATCATTTATATATCTTTAGCACTTGTCGTTATTGACAAACAAATCTAACAAGTAGTTTTTACTACCCTGATCATGATGCCTCCAATAGCACAAAGAACGTTGCTCGAGAAGGGATGGTCATTCAAGAAAGCAACTGACGGCCATGATGCTTGGAAACCCGTGGCCAGAGTGCCGACAGTTGCCCATATTGACTTGATTGAAAATGGAATGTTAGTACATCGGGTTCTTCACTTTCCAGGTGCTAATCGATGAGCTATCTAGCATCCCTGACCCATTTCTCGATATGAATGAGCTCGAAGTCGAGTGGGTTGGAGAGACGGCTTGGACTTACCGCACTACTTTTGGCTCACCCTCTGCCAACAGTAGATCTGTGTATCTTATCTTCGAGGGTCTTGATACTTTTGCTCAAGTCAAGCTCAATGACGTTGTCATACTCGAGAGCGACAATATGTTCCTCAGCCACCGTGTGGATATCACTGACAAGCTTTCCGACGAGGGGACCAATGTGTTGAGCGTCGATTTTGACAGTGCGCTACTCAAGGCCAGAGAAATCACAAAGCAATATCCTGATCACCGATGGGAGCTCTTCAATGGAGAGGCTGGACGCTTGGTTGTGAGAAAAGCTCAATATCACTGGGTATGTGCAATGAGTGGAAAACAAAAGGCCTTCTGCTAAGTAACTACACAGGGATGGGATTGGGGTCCCGTGCTTAACACAGCCGGTCCATGGAAGCCAGTCTGGCTTGAAGTGTCATCTGCCCATATAAATGACTTCCTCCTCAATTACAACGTTTCTCCAGACCTCAAAAAGGTTCTGGGCTCGGTTGAAGTCGATGTTGAAGGGCATTATGGCACAGCAAATGTCTCTATCCAGTTTCAAGACAATGTCGTCTACAGTACAGCAGCAGCAAAGCCTTCCAGCGGCCGTCTAGTTATCCCTTTTACTATAGGTACCAGCCATACGCGCTTTTCCAAGTTCTAAATACTAACAGCTACCGATTAGATCAACCGATGCTGTGGTATCCCGCTGGATACGGTCATCAGTCTCAGTACACCGTGAGTGTCAGTATCTCCAAAGACAGTCAGAAGCTTGATGCAAAGACCAAGAAGACTGGCTTCCGGAAAAGCGAACTTGTTCAAAATGGAGACTCCCATGGAAAGTCGTTCTTTTTTAGAATCAACAACATCGATATCTTCTGTGGTGGCTCGTGCTGGATTCCTGCCGACAACTTTCTACCTCGAATCACCGCTGCCAAATACCGGGAGTGGTTAAAGCTTATGATAGAAGGCAATCAGATCATGACTAGGTAAGGGGTAATCGATGAGTCTCATATATTAGTACAGAATCACTGACACAATTGCATTCAGAGTTTGGGGCGGTGGCATCTATGAAGACGATGCTTTCTATGACTGCTGCGATGAGATGGGCATTCTTGTTTGGCAGGATTTCATGTTTGGCTGTGGAAACTATCCTGTAGGGCCAGCACTCATAAGATCGATTCGCGAGGAGGCAGTGCAGAACGTCAGCCGACTACATTATCATCCTTCCGTCGTGATTTACGCCGGCAACAATGAGGATTACCAGGTTCAAGAGCAAGCTGGCCTCGAGTACAATCCAGATGACAAGGATCCTTCTTCTTGGCTCAAGACTTCTTTTCCTGCTCGGTATTACTATGAGTCTCTTTTACCAGAGGTGGTCAGTGAGGTATCTCCAGGAATGGCATACTGGCCTGGGTCCCCGTTTTCCGGAGGTAAAGACACGACTGATAAAACTACTGGAGATCTCCATCAGTGGAACGGTAGGTGACGGTAAAGACTTCCGGTTGCTTACGCACTGACATCTCCACAGTTTGGCATGGCACACAGGAGAAATACCAGGTCTTTGACAGGCTGGGTGGCAGGTTCAACAGCGAGTTTGGCATGGAGGCTTTTCCAGCCTTATCGACGATTGAGCACTGCATCACCAAAGAGAGCGACCGCTTTCCGCAGTCTCAGATGATGGATTTCCACAACAAGGCAGATGGCCACGAACGACGAATTGCTACTTACCTGGTGGAGAACTTTCGTCCTCTTCCAGATCTAGAAGTATATTTTCTCCCTTTTCAGAAGCAGAGCTCTATTGCTGACCCCTCATCCTCATCAGTCTCACATATACTTGACGCAGCTTTGCCAAAGCGAAGCCATGAATTTTGCGTACCGCAGTTGGCGTCGCCAATGGGGCGATGATCGTCGATGCGGCGGCGTTCTGGTCTGGCAGATGAACGACTGCTGGCCCGCCATCTCATGGTCCATCGTCGACTACTTCCTCACCAAGAAGCCAGCTTACTATTCTATTCGTCGAGCTCTCAATCCCATCGCTGCCGGGGTCCAACGACAACACCATGACTGGAGTGTCGTTCATGCCAGGCCAGCGAAGACTTCTTCGTTTGAGGTTTGGGTTGCGAGTAGTAAGCAGCAGGAGGTAACTGTCATCGTTGAAATTCGCTTCATTTCAATCAGTACTGGTAGGGATATCAGGGATAAAATCGTGAAGGGCAACACGGTTCTGGTTCCAAATGGTACAACTGATATCCTCACTGGACAGATTGACAACGCAAAGGATGAGCCGCATGTCATATCTGTCAGTGTTATGCAGGGTGACACTTGTGTCTCCCGAGACGTCGATTGGCCTCAACCTCTTAAGTATCTTGACTTCTCCGATAGAGGCGTTGAGGTTCAGGTCGGGCCAGATGGCTATCGATTCACAGCCAGCAAGCCCACCAAGGGCCTGGTCTTTAAAGAGGTATCTGGTGTTTCTTTGGACGGCAACTGTGTAGATCTCATCCCGGGCGAAGTTGTCACTGTAAAGGTGAGGGGAAGTAGGACGTTATGGGGAACCCCAACATATAGATACCTCCATTAAGATGGCCCCTCTACATTTACAATCTTGCCTTGATTAACTTGGTGTCCTTTACCCACTTGCCGCCAATTGGGCGTCCTCCGCGCAAACGCGTCAATGCGACACCATCTTCGACAGGAGCGAACAGGGGCAATCCTGTTTGTGCAATGCCATAGTCACGAATCACCGCCTGACCTCGGGGCGACACAAGGTACAAGAAGAAACCGCGTACGTGACGTGCCGCGGGGGTGTCCGCCTCTACCATATGTGGTGAAAATGAAGCATAGCAACTGTTCATCAAAACATCCTTTGAGTGAGTTGGCTCGAAGAAGATGGTAGAATTGGAAATGGTGCCAAGTCCGGTTTGTCGCAAAACAGTCGACCGATCAGTCAGGAAGTAGGCACCAGCGGCATCGGCCCCTTTAAGGGCCTCTGGTGGCGATAGAATGCTTGTCTTGTACCAGGACGATGTTGACGCTTGATCTTCCCATGGCTCTCGGTCAGTCAAAGACCAGACTTCGCGTTCCTTCCACATAGTTGCAGAATGGTCGACACGGCTATGGAATAGGCTGCCCGAGGCAGCGATCTTCTCAAAAGCATCAGGTAATGAGTCTGCGGATGCCAGTCCCGCAGGGTCTGTAAGGGGCCCTGCTAGGCAAAAGTGGTCGTGGAATACGCATCCAGCCGTGTATGACCATCCCTCAGCCTGAGCTAAAGCTTCCTGGTCACGTTCATAAGTCAAGGCAAAGTCAATGAACCCTTTCAGTAGCGCTAGCTGCGTGTTGCGGGAGTGGTTACACATCCACTCAATCAACCCATCGTTGCGTCGAGACTTCAAGTAGTCTTGGGCAAGTTCTTTGATCAAGCCAGTAGCACCAGCACCACCGTTTCTAGATGGATGGCAATTGTTAGTGGCTTGCCAGACGAAGGCTCAGATAGATAGATAGATAAATAAGGGGCAGAAAACGAAAGGGCTGTTCAACTGAGTCTGACATACCCGATTCGGAGCAACACATCTCCAGTTTTGCCATACGTTTCAAGAGCGTTTGCATCAATCTCTCCGTGTGAGATAATGGCGGTCGAGCGTGATGACATGGCGGCAGATAAGAAGAGCTTTCAATAATGAACTTACTGTGATAACAAAAGATGCTTTACTCCATCATTTGGTAGAATGAGCCATGAGTCATTCCCGCGAATAGAGACGGCTGTGTTTCCGTGTAGCCTATTGGCTAATCCTGAAAATTAGATCCACAGCCCTAAGCCGACATTATGCTTCCCCGCAAACGACGATGGTCCCATCTCCACATATTTTGCTGAGTTCTGGGCCTGGGGTACGGAGTAGTTGTGCAATTGATAGCAATTGAAGAAATTCCCCAATCGTACCTCATCTGCTGGTAAGCCAAGTCGTGACAAACATAAATTTCAACTCTTGGATTATTGAACTTTAGGCTTTGCTCCTTCCACCACTTCGGTTCCAGATTCATGCAGGGATTCTATTCAAACTTTGCTCGGCCCCTTTGCCAACTCTGAGATCCATCCTTTGGACATACGTACAAAAGGAGTTCTATTATTTCTGCCTCCGCTTTTGGGTTTGTCTATTTGACCAATATGTACAGATACTTATTCGAGATTTCTCTAAGCCCATCGCGATATGTCTAAGTCTTTTTATTCCTGAGATTTATTTGCTCCAGGTCCCTCGGTTTCCTTACCCTACAGACTAAGCGCCCAATGCAGTCTATATTTAGCACTTCTCCACCACAACCCCTGTGCATCATAACAAACCCATTGTAATTGGACCAATTTGCCCCTTTTTAGCGCGTCAGTCAGATTCTCCAGCCATCGATTTATGGGTAAGCACGCTGGGCGTCAAGAAAAAATAACTTTGAGACATCACAAGGACCCTGATCGGACCATCTCAATAAGACAAAAGACACATACTGCAGCTCTCAAAATGTCCTCAACGGCTGTACCAGACTCGAGCTCTGGCGGAAGCAGTGATGACAACACCGAGCTCATTATTGCCGTGGTTGCGCTGGTCATCTCCGTCTTGGCCTTTGTCATCGCAATTCTCCAGGCGCTACAGCAGTATCTCGCCACAGCGACCGGTTTCTCATCATGCAGTGAAGCTGTCATAGGAAAATGGGCACAATTTGCCCGGCGCCGGATGATCTGGTCCGAGTTCCGTTTCGAGGTCCAGTTCGAGGCTCCAGTCATCTTTGTCGCCAAGCCCAGCAACACCAGGGGACCACTTGGAGATGATGCCCTCGCCAAGGACGAAAGCAAAAAGATCATTCGCCTCGATGGCGGTAACGATAACTTTAAATACACAGATACAGTCAAGGAATTCGACAACGAGTACAAGCAGAGCACGCAGCGAATCATCCACACGGCTGATAATGAGAAAGCTACCTGGTATGGCTTGCTCATGGCTATTGTCAGAATGGAGAAAGAGTCTCGCGAGTGGCAAGGCAAAAAGTCAGCTGAGTGGGTCAAGGCGGCTGGTCCACGCCCACCGATTGACACAGAAGAGCCCCATGCTCATCACTCGCTAGTCGTCTGTATGCAGAGAAAGAGGCGTACGTGGGATAGCATGCCCAAGGACTTTGCCAAGCCATATGCCACAACCACAATATCGCATCTCGTGGAGATTGCAGGAATGCTGGGCATCCATTGGAGGAAGTTTGATCTCAATACCGACCAATACCGCGGTCAAGGCAACGGGTTTGTTCTATATGGCTCATACACGGATGGTCTTGGTATCACCTTCAACTTTCAGAAGCAAGGACCAACCTGGTTCGAGAAGAACCGCGTGATCCCCAACTACAACGTCAAGCAGCTATGCTTCGGCATGGCCCCAACGATTTTCAACCAGGAGAAGAAGGTCTATGCCGACGAGGCCAAGGGAGCAGAGAGTCTTCAATTGGGAAGTTTGGCAGAGATTGCAAAAACGCTTGTGGTGCTTGGATGTGATATCAACACAGTCAATTACTTCCGAAAGCCTGACCAAGCACGCCACACTCATCTATTTGCGGGTAAGTTGCACTCTACTGGGTTAGTCCAAAAGAAACTGACCTTGAGCAGTTCCGTTCGAAATTCTTGGCATGGTCGGAGAAATGCTTCATATCAAGGGCACCGTCTTCCGTATGCTTCCAAACCCGACCGTTTTCTACTGGGACCCCAGCTCCTTTTCTCTTTCAGCACTAATGACAGAATACATCAACTGTTTGCGGCCTCTCCATGAGACAGCTTTGAAGGATAGCGAGCAAGTAAGCAAAATCCTCAAGTGGGCAGAAGCAGACGAGAAGTTTCCGCTCCTGCGAACAGAAGGCTCAACGCTAGATATCTTTGGTGAAGACGTTAACGGTGCAAACTTGGTCAATCACCTCAACAATCTCCGATCTGGAGTCGAATTGTGTGATGAGTACTTTGGCAGAATGGAGAAACATGGATTATCCATGATCAAGAGAGTTGTGCGTATGCATATCCAAGAGGTCATGGGTATCCTACACGAGAAGAACGAAGTCGACGAAACCACGAAGAACGATGAAAATGATAAAGTTGTTGACGACGCGCCGATTACCATTCATGACATTGATTCGGCACCAGGCGAAGACAAAGAGACTCTCCTGGTTCAAATGTATTTTGACCGCGTTCGACAAAACGTCGTCCGGAATCTCAGCAAACAGGGCCTGCTAAGCAAGCGCATGAAGGCAAGAAAAGATTCCTTTGTCTCAGAAGATGACATGAGTGCAACCCGCCCCAAGCACGGAGGAAGGTTCGGGGACAAAGAGCTCAACGAGGCTTGGTGCGTACTTATGTTCCGCATGCTGTGCTGGTTACAACTGCACGATTTCCACAAAATGGATCTTCACATCAGCAAAAGCGATGCATACGCGAGCCGCATCCCGGTGTATATTGTATGATAGCGGCAAAATAGGATTGTATTTACGGACAGTTTGTATTACCGATGGACAATGGAATCGCCGAGCGTCCAGATACCTCACGCAATGAACAGAATACCTTTGCCTCATTGTATCGAGAACTTATTTATTGAAGGTTCTAAGCAAACTTTGTGATCGCTGATACGTACCTGGCTACAATCGCCATCGACAGGGTGTACAATGTACTTTTGTCACTGGTGCACTGGTAGCTTCGGGAGAGTAGAGAATCATTAATGGATCTTGGAGGTCCACTGGGTCAAGGGCAATGCACTTTGACTATTGGGCATTGAGGCAAGCTCAGCAGACGTCCGTGCTGGCTACACCTCTGTCGTTTGGGATGTGCATCATGCCTCGAACGCGAGACCTTGGTGTCTTTTGCACCCTTGGCCATCTTGACCATCGGAATAATTACTCTCATGAGACCAATCTAGAGTCAATCTGCTGCAGATATGAGTAATACCGAAATGACCAAGGCCAGTGAAGATTGAAAGAGAAATGGTAGTTTGAGTAGTAGCGGTTGGGCAGACAGTTGAGATGTTGATGCTGCAGTCAGCACAAAACATTCCTCCCGCAAAGAGCGACACTTTGGGCTCTCGTAGTGTTCGCTAATAATGTAACCATTCTACCTGAACTATAACATAAATCGCGCATTCATTTAGTTCCAGCTAAGGGGCCAATTTCGGCAATGGTCTCACATAGAATAATCATACGACAGAGAAACTATGGCAATCAACTCGGCACATCCTCTATTAGTCCGGGTACTGTGCACTGTTCTTACTACTTGGTACGTCCGGTACCTACGGAAGTGCGGAAACAGCCTCTCAAATAAGCTTTAGACCCCTGAACTATTGGCCCTCTCACCCTGGCGGACAAATCAATGCATGATTGCGATTGACCTTTGTCCTGTTAATTTATTAGTGTATCGTTCGAAAGGTCGCTTGGGTTGCAGTGCCAAGCCACGAGTCAAGAGACCGCTAGATGCTATGTCCGCCATGATAGGATCAACCCGTCCCAGTTGCAAGGCAAACTACTTACTGGAGAATCCCAATGGAATGGTTGCCTCGATTAAAGTTCAGACAAACCTTATGCTGGGCCACTTGCGATACTACGACGCGCGTATTACACTGTCGATCTATGGAGACATTTACGAGTCATTATCTCGGACCAGGAAATGTCGGTAAGTACGTCTGTATATTAGATAGAAACCATTACTGTATCGATACGAGACCGGGACAAAACAGGATCATAGAGTCAATCCACAAGATAAAGTTAAGGTGGAGTCATTTCAGAGCCCAGCATGTCAGTGGCAACCTCATTGGAACGTGGGGAACAAGAGCCAAGTTCGTGTCATATTTACCGATAAAAGCGCAGTTGTATCTACTGACAAGTTTCCTTTATAATTCACCATAAACTCAACAGGACTTTATAAGTCAGAACCTTCCATTCTCTAAGTCCTATTAGCTCACGTTTGAATCGTCTTTCCAAGGTAGGTTCATGAAGAATATATATCATCCAACTTAGATTAGTACTAACAGCACAACCAGACTCAACACAAATATACAATGAAGCTATCAGCTGTCGGTCTTTTCTTTGGTCTGTTCGCCATGGCCAGCGCAAAATGCTACGACTGCTACTATGCAAACGGTTCGCCTCCTTGCGGCGCATGCGCCAATGTTATCAACGGTGGATGTGGTGGCTGCATTGGCGGTTGTCCTGCTGCGCCGGGTGGGACTTCATCTAGTCAAGAGGTGCCCTGTTAGACAAGTCTGGTGGCAAGACAATTTCAAGGAGAACTATTGCATCATTTTGAAGCTAGAAGGCTCGATTAATCAAAGACGATCCGGACTTGGTCAAGAATAAAATGTGTCCAGTGATATATTGTTGCTAAGTTAAACTAAGTTCTGTGTGCCGCAACCTCATTAGTGAACTATACCTATTCAGGAAGTGCGAAACGCATCTTTACTTCGATGATGAACCCTCACTTGTCAAAGAACCGGCTGCTTGCCGGTGGGACGTGCTGAATATCTAAATAATACCAAGAATGCCCGTTTCGATCTTTTCAAGCAGGTATTTAACTGAGCAATAAATACAAGTTATACTGTCACTCTGTGCTACTTTTCTATGATTCTCCAAGTTCTCAGCCACAACTCTCAACCGTACATAACACATAAGCTTTGACCATTTCACAAAGATTATCACTCCTTCTACGCATCTTGGTCTTCACAGACCTTCAATCCAACGCTCTAACATGATGCAGCGACCTTTCAGTCTTTCCAACCCGGATCTTCTCCACGAAGCATCATACGTCCACGGAGAATGGATTCAAGCAGCGTCTGGCAAAACCTTTATCATCACTGATCCTGGTAGCGGCATTGCTTGGGCTATCTGCCCTGACAATTCAGCTGAAGATGTCAACAACGCAGTCCAATCTTCTTACAGAGGCTTTCTTGAGTACAGAGGGTACACTGCGCGTAAAAGAGCCCAGCTGCTACTAGAATGGCATCGCTTGATTGGCGAGTCTAAAGAAGACCTTGCAAAGCTTGTTACATACGAAACTGGAAAGCCTCTCGCCGAAGCACGAGGAGAAATCGACTATTCTCTAGGCTTCGCTTGGTGGTTTGCTGGCGAAGCTGAACGGATACAGGGCACAATTGGGGCATCCAGCTGTGCAGAAAGAAGAGTGCTCACAATCAAGCAACCTATTGGTGTGGCTGTCGCTCTAGTCCCGTGGAACTTCCCTATTGCCATGATCATGAGGAAGGCCAGCGCAGCCTTTGCTGCCGGCTGCTCTATGATTGTCAAACCGTCACCCGAAACGCCTCTGTCTTGCTTGGCCCTAGCAGATCTAGCCACCAAAGCTGGGTTCCCAGCAGGCACATTCAACGTCCTAACGACCTCTTTGGAAAATACTCCTGGTCTTTCCGAGGCTTTATGCACTCATCCTTTAGTCGCTAAGGTGACCTTCACAGGCAGCACTAGGGTGGGTAAAATTGTTGCCGGTCTTTGTGCTCAGGGTCTTAAAAAGTGCACACTGGAGCTTGGTGGAAACTGTCCCGTAGTTGTCTTTGATGATGCTGATATCGGCCAAGCCATCGACCAGATCATGGCATTGAAGTGGAGGAATGCGGGCCAAGCATGTATTACGGCAAATCGAGTTTATATTCAAGCCGGAATCTACGAGGAATTCGCTACTGCCTTCTCCGAGAAGGCCAGCAAGTTCAAGACAGGTCACGGCGCTGATCCCGCCAACAACTTTGGGGCTGTCACTACGCTTGTCGGTCTTGAAAAGGCTGAATCACAGGTCAAGAACGCTCTCGAAAACGGGGCTAAGCTCAGAACTGGATCAGGAAAACCTCTTGTGTTGTCTTCCTCGGGAGATAGCAGCCAGTTTATGGAGCCAGTGGTTCTTACTGAAATGACACAGGATATGCAGATGGCCAAAGAGGAAACATTTGGTCCCGTCTGCGGCCTCTTCAAGTTTGAAACAGAGGAACAGGTCGTCAAGTGGGCCAACGACACCAGCCTGGGTCTTGCAAGCTATGTGTTTACCAAGAACTCAGACCGCTTGTGGAGGTTGTTTGAGAATCTGGAGGCAGGTATGATTGGCCTAGTAAGTAGCAGCAGTCTATCCCAATGTTACTGTCCACGAAGAATTGACATACTGTAGAATACAGGAAATGGCTCTGCCGCAGAGAGTCCCTTCGGAGGTATCAAGCAGTCCGGTTACGGAAAGGAAAGTGGCAAAGATGTTGCTGTAGCAGAATACCTTGTGGAGAAAACTGGGACTCTGACAGTCATGGGATGCTTTTGATGGTGACGGAGAATGGCATGATGAGTTGGATACGGATGCTACGTGTATGTTCTTCATACCTACTTAGACGAGAATGAAGTTGCCAGGGAATATATCGTACCCAATTGTGTGGAGATCTAGTTAATACACCAGAAGTTAACATCTGTTCCTCCCGATATGGCACAAGATAACATTGTCGTGGTCTGGCATCTAAATGAGTAGTATTGCAAGAAGTTCATACTACGTTTTTCTGTAGAGCTTCCCATACGTTGCGCAAGTCGTCTAAGAATGCACATCAAACAAATATTCAAGCTTTGAGCATCTTATGCATGGCTATTGTCTTCGGACAGATGACATGGTCTTATATCTGCAACCTAAGCTTACTAATTGAGAAACTCGCTTCCAGCAAAGTCTCCCAAACCCGTGATTTCTTCCAAGCACTGAGCGATAACATGTAGAGCTTTGACCAAATCCTCCTCCGTAATTGTCAAAGGTGGGCTAAATCTCAAACGATCCGCACCAATACCGACAAGGACACCATGATGAGCAGCGAGAGCCTGGACTCGTCGAGGGGTCACGCCAGGTATACTCTGATCAAGAACCAAAGATTGGAAAAGCGCGATTCCCCGAAGCTCTTTTACGTGTGGTGGGTTGAGCTCCTTGATTGTCTTCTCCAGAAGTCTTCCAAGACGTTCAGAACGCTCTGAGATTTTCTCCTCCTCCAGAACATCCAGAGTAGCTAGAGCAGCGGAAAGAGCAATAGGAGAAGCTCCAAACGTTGAAAGAACTTCGTTTTTGTTTACCAAATCCATGACATGCTTCTTGCCCATAATGACGGACATGGGGTAGTATCCTATAGCAGATTAGTCAACGATGATTATTGTGAGTGAATGGAACTTGAATAACCTCCCGTGATGCCCTTGGCCATTGTCACCATATCAGGCTCAAGCTCCGGTTCGTGGTGAAAGGAAAGGTCCTTTCCAGTTCGGCCGTAACCAGCCTGGATCTCGTCACAAACCAAGAGGACATTATGCTTTCTGCATAATTCTTGTGCACCCTTCAAGTAGCCCTTGGGAGGAACAATGGTTCTGATAGCACAGTCAGCGATTGGGCAGTCGATTTGACTGTTCGTTTAGTACTAACCCCGCCCAGCCTTGGACTGGCTCTACGAAAAGTGCAGCGATCCTCTCGCCATCCTCTTCAAATACTTCTCTTAAAGCTTCTATATCCCCAAAAGGAACAAGTTTACCACTTGTAGGGGCGTAAGGTCCAATGTTGGGAAGATGTTGTCCGAAATCTGCGTTTTATCGGTTTCAGCACAGGAAGTTGTAATTCATAAATGGTAGAACTAACGTTTGTGGGAAACTGTGGCCATGGGCATGGTAGAAAGGGTCAGACCGTGGTAGCATTGGTCAACAGTGAGAACATGAGCCTGGTCCTGCGGAATTCCTTTCTTGAGATAAGCCCATTTGCGTGCGATCTTGACGGCCGATTCCACTGCCTCAGATCCGCTCAGCATGGTCGCAATTGAGTCAAACCCGAATTTCTAACTGGATTAGCATTTGCCATCTCAGCAAAGCTTAGCTGGTATTCCGTCGTTACTTACTTTAGTGAGCCGCTCTGCGAATTCCACGTACAATGGGCTGATGTAAGCCGTTCCACTTAGCGGCATCTTGTAGACTTGGTCCGCAGCTGCTTTAGCGATCTTGGGATGAGAATAGCCGAAGTTCATGACGGCAAATTGGCCAATGAAGTCGATATATTCCTTGCCATCTACATCGATGATGGTATGGCCCTTAGCCGATTCAACAGCAACTGGTAGTGTTGGGAACCCTCCCCTGATGTGCTTGGACCAAGTCTCTACATGGCGCGCAGTTTTCTCAGATAGCACGGGTGTGCTGTTGAGTTTGCTGGTAGGTAACTGAGAGCTGGTTGCAGATGGAGCCATGGTGGAAATTGTCTTGATACGGCTTGAGCAATTGTATGAAGTTGCCTATTGTTACTGTTAAGGCACCCTAAGTCTTACGGGAGCTATTTATCCATGGCCACTGGGCAGCTGGAGCATATCCAGTTACCATTTGAGTACAGCAATGATTACGGCTCGCATTTCCGAGGTGGGAAAGGTAAGACTCGGAACCCGAAGTGACTCAAAACTTCGTCTGAACGCCATCAAGAACAGTTTGTGGAACCGGTTCGCAGACCGGAGCAACAGCCGGGAACAATCCCGTTCCCTTTTATTCGTTGAGAAGCTTGCGAAAGAGTGGGGAGTTTGCAGCATTATACCCATTTTAGGATGCGACACGCATCTCCATTTTGGGCTTAAGCTGTTTTCCTGTACTCCACCCAGAGCCTGCAGCAATTCGTGGTTGATATCTGCCATACAGTTTGGAGGTTTGGAGCGCCCTGTTGGTCATTGGAAACAGGTTTCAATAATAATTGCCTCGTATAGTAGATGCACTTAGAACTGCCATGTGATTCCAATGTCAACTTAAAGCCGGTGCTAAGATACTGTTCACCAGTGCAAGATATCTTTGCCGGCTTAAATTCCGTTTCAAATAGCTATTTGCTAGATTATAAAATGCATTGCTTGAGAGTCCTTCATTCGGATGTTCATATCGTCGTCCATCCAAGGGAGATCCCAAGGCCCTTTGGGCATCAGGTCATGATATTCCCGATCACTCATACTCCAAATCTCTTCTGTCAAAGACATCATAAGCTCCCTAGAACGATCTGGATATATGGCTATCATCTCAGCGTGTTTTTGGCGCACCCACTCACGGTCTAGAGGCACGATAGCCTCTCGTGCAGACATGTAGAATGGAATTGGCAATGAGGAGTCTGGTCCGCAGCCCGGAGGGAGTCTATCGATAAGAGAGAAAATATGCTTTCGGTAAAGTTGAACTCGACTTGACGCTGTGGGATCCATAAATACTCGCCGGGCAAGGAGAAGGTGCGCCATCCAGTAAAAGCATGCATTGAGGGTACTGAGATGGTCATCTTGGGAGGGAGGGCCAGACAGGGGGCTGTTTGATCGAGCATCTATATTCAGCGGCATTGGGTACTTTCGTGATCCCCAGTCTCGCATAGTCGTTTCGAGTTCATACGCTTTAGCGAGCCTTGCGTCGTTTTCCAACTCAACGTCGGTTGCCAATATCGATATCTTCGCCAAAAAAGAGAGTACAGGCTGAGGGCAGCCAGTCAGTTCGCGAAAAGATGGCCCAGATACGTCAGCTTCCCCATGCTGCTGATATAAGATGAAAGATTCGGGTGCGAGGGGTTTTCGGCGCCGTAACAGAGACATGATGACATCAATCATGGCAAATCGCTGCACTAAAAAGCGAGAATAGAATCCGTCAGGCATCTTGTGGATATATCGTAGTTCAACCACCAGCTTGAACGCATTTCGAAGATGTGTGTCCGTCGTGAGGCTACCAGTCATAACCTCCGAAGCGATGTGAATGAGATATGCTGCAAGAGTAACTTCTCTCAGGGATAGGACTGAAAACGCATGATTCTCTATGGATAAAGACGACTCTTCCGTCGTATTGAAAATTCGGAGAAATCGTTCCATACTCCGCAACGATCTCAAAGCTTGTGACCGATGCTCTTCCATAACTCTCAGGTCACCTCTGCAATAGTTGTACATATTTGCAGCCGACACATACAAGAATGTATGTAAGAGCAGTGGATATGAGATGGAGACTCTGCAAAGCTCACGAAACGGATTTCCGGGGCTATCAAGAGCTGGAATCCGAGGAGAAGCATCGGTCATAACTGACAAGGGATGATGTTAAGTTCAGTAGGTAGACGACCGAGTTTAAAGAAACTTACAGTAGTTGAACGCGATTTCCTCAGTGCAAGTAGGAAGGCTTGATGTTAGCGGTCCTAAGCTGTGCTCAAAGGTCTTGGTGATTCCAAATACGGGATCGGTACTATATTTTGATCCATAGACCTCATGTTCGCTTTCAATGATTTCTAACGACGCGTCGCCGTCACTTGGGACAGAGTCCAACTGGACACTTTTCGGGTCCAGCAACAATTGCTCGCTTATGCTGTCCCCTCTAGCTGGTGCATGATCATCGTATTGGGCGGATAATGTCGTGTGGTCCTGATCCATCACAAATGCGTTGAACCAGTTGCTATCAAACTGCACATTTGAAAGGTCGTTGAAATATAAGCTCATGTCGCTATTCCCTTGAGTCAAACCTTCAAATTCCTGCAGTGAAGACATTTGCTGGTGTGTAGTGGCAGGGCTAATGGAGGTCATAGACGCGTGCAATGTATCTAAAGTTGGTGCAGATCTAGAACAAATCCCATCTCGATGTCCACTCCCCCCCGAACGTAGCTGGTTGTCGTTATCGTAAGGCGCCATGCCCAAGTTTGGCCTTTGACCTTGATCGAGAGTCTGGGTTTCGATTTGGCATTGGTTCAAGACTTGGCCGCTGATATCGCTTTGATGCGTATCTTGTATTCGGTCACGTTTACGCTGTTTTCGACCCCTATTCTGGGCCGATTTCCGCCTCTCATCTCGGTTAATCCTTTTGGTACCTCCGTTGAACGAAATATCGGGAACAACAAATACGTCGCTGACGGGCGCCCATCGAAATTCGTTTGTGTAGTCGCAAGTGCGGCCCGATTTTTGGCAGAGCGTACAGACAGGTCGCTTCTCATCGCATTTTCTATGACGCTTCCTGCAAGTCAGGCAACCTAATGAACGGATTAGCCAGCTCCCAATACCCGCAGTGAGACAGAAACAAGAGACCGTTGTCTTAGATAAGACGTCATGTAACTAAGAATGAGTCAAGATAAAGGCAAAAGGAAAACAGAAACGTGTACATATACTTATTTCTTAAACGCACCTTGTCGTGAACGAACCTCAGGTCGCTGCATGATAAGACTGCTCTGTAAACGAATGTAGTGGAAGAGATGAGTGGAATTGAAGTCACGGATGAGTGAAGGGAGTTGCGGGGTAGAGGAAGTTCTAGGGCCCGGGATTCCAAAAAGAGCATAACGCAGGGATTAGTTACTGCTTACGGTACGTAGTGGCTGCACTGTCTAAAAGTTATAGTGGATATTGGCGCGAATAGGTGGTTACCGCAGTTACAACATATAGCAAGCCTCAGCGTCGTGCAATAATTGACTGTATGGCTATTGGTATAATAGCAGCCACAACTTATAGGACTGCATTGGTAAGAGCCGCCAAACAATGGTCAAAAAACTATTGACCAGTACACAAACACACTGAACCCATAAAATATAAGCCGAGCTGTGCTGCTCATGCTTACATATCAACCTTTACCAAGTTCAACATGTCCTGTAACTGGATCAATTGAGGTCGGCCAATACAATGATGGCAGAGTCGTTGATGAAGTCTTATCTTTTAAATACAGCCCACTGTGTGTTCACGTGCATCAGTGTTGCCTCGGCAGTTAGCTGAATAGCGCACTACCTTGCATGCCAACAGCTTGGGCTGCTGATCCGGCATTAAATCTACTCCCTAGTCGCGCCCTATGCCAAGTTTTCGTATCGATTCTAAAGTTAGTTTTATCCACTAGTGGTTGCTTCCGAGCTCGCAGTCTCTATACTGTGTAGAATTGATGTTGCGCTCGAGCCTCGGCTAGATTCCGTGTCGCAAACTAGACCTAATTCTGAAAGCCAGATAAGTAGCTTCTCAATAATTTTCGGGTTGCATGCTTTGCGCATTACTTTCCACTGCGTCATCATGAGAAGCCATGATCTGATTCCAGTGGCTTCCATTGCTCTTTAAATGCTGCGTGATTCCTTGTGTGCAGAAGGAAGATTACTGCTATGACCTCTCAACAACGTTTACCCTGATATCTATTCCGCAATATAAAAGGCTACACTCTGGCCTTATTGTCAAAGATAGAAATTGCAATCAAAATTGCATATCGAATCGATCAACATGGACGCCAAACAATACAGCAGACCCTCCCAAGCACAAAAGCCACAGCGGCCCACCAAGCTGGTGTTAGCACTACGAGCACTTGTCCTTGGAGTCACGATCGCTGGGATCGTCGTCTCGTCTATTCCTGCTCCGAAGAACTTTATTGCAATTGGAATACTAGGACCAGCTGTAAGTGGACATGTCATATCCACATTCTGACCTTCCATATATTAACAAATTAGTTTGTCACAACTTTCTGCTGGTCGGCTATAGAAATTCTCTACCCTCTGGTCAAAATCTTCCCCCCAGCCTATGTATCATTCCGCATTCTTATCGACTGCTTCCTTGTAATCGGATCGGTAATCTGCCTGATCTGCTTTGGTCTATTCCGGGATTGGTGGCCCGGGGGTAGCGCCCTCAGTTCAGAAAACACGCCTTTGGCTCGAGAGATACTATTCCAAGCAGCTCTGGGACTCGCCTGCGCCTCAACGTAAGTTATGCATCAATCCATCAGAAGATACTTTACTTAATGTCTACTTAGAGTTCTCGAGATTGTAATCTGCATTACTCAACTTTTGGAAAAATAGCCTGTGGCCAAGGATTGACAGGATATAATCAGGTTGGCTTTAGATATATATAGGTAGATTATACTAAAATCTCAATTTACAAAGTACTCCTTCGCCGTAACTCCAGTCTCTAGTGACTCGATGTCCAGTTTCCACCCTCCCCAATCATTTAGGATACTGTTAGAGGAAGGGTTCCTGAATCGCATTATGACGCGTACTAGACGAAGGTGGTGCAGAGCCCTAGTCCAGTCCACTCTGTATATTTACGTCTGTCTACCTATCCTCAGGGAGCAGTTAAACATCAGATCTTAATATAGGGTGCTAAAATAAACTCAGCAAATAATATCCTAAACTTATCCTAAACTTATCCTAAACTTATGCCAAGTTACCTAAGTCTTTTTATAACTTAAGACTAAGGCTTAACTTTTTCTTCCCTCCACTGGCTCATGCTGAGGATGATTGATCCAGCGGTAACTTTCCGTGTGTCGCGTCATTCCAGGCAAGTTCTCGGGCTTCTTTCTCAAAGTCGACGGAGTGGTCGGTATGAGGCGGGATCGGTCTTCCTCTTCAGCAACCCGCTCCTCGCTTTTCTAGATTGATAATAAATTTATCGCTGACTTGAGGTTGGTTCTCACACTGCAGACAGAGCTGTCGGATATGATGTGCTCAGCGGAATCTTGTCCGTTGCAATGCAGACTGTGGAATGATATGGGCCTGCTGAGACAGGGGTTGAGAGAGAGTACAAAGGTTCTTGAGCGAAGCGCGCCCAAGAATTCTCCCAGTGCTCTTTTTCTTTAAGCCCACGCAGCTAGTGCAGGATCTGACCCCTGTCTGTGAAGGGTCCTGGTGACTCTAGCGCATGGTCTGCTGCGACGACACGATCATATTTCTTGGCAACCGTGGCCATCCAAGGTCGACGGGTTCTGTGAATGACACAATCTGCTTTTTGAGAATGGTAAACATCGGATTCTGAAGACATGGCGATGTCGTGATGACGCGGGGTGAAGAGTGAAGTGTAGAAGAAATTAAGGACGGATACAACAGGCTAATGCACTTATATAACTGGAAAATTAAGATCCAAATCATGATTTACTTCTAAGTAGAAGCTGACTGATAATTCTAATCTTGAGCAGAGTTTACTTGCAATTTTGGCTCAGCTAGATAAAATAATGGACCAGTGAGAGTCTAAAGTATAATAAAGTCCAATAGAAACCTTAATCAGGCTTTTCTCAGACAATTATTTGCATATATCGGATCAAGGTTTACTTTTCAGGCAGCCTGCCTATTGACTGACAAGGCTTGAGGGACTATTTGTTGCGTGACTGGATAGTTGGTAACGATGAATGTTATCTTTATTCCTTAGTCTTACTTCACTCCCAGCCCCCTGTTATTCAATACCTGAATAAAAGAATCTGTTACAAGATTAGAAACCGCTTACTAGACGTAAGGTATAAAGTCTTACCTCCAAGCTTCCAACGAGTGCTGAACGCTTCAAGTGTAGATCGCAGCTCCTTCAAGTGCACACTCGTAAGGCCATCTACGTATAGTTTATCCATACGAATAGCAGCACCCTGCAAACAGCATATGCCAAGAAAACAGGGCCGGCTTGTGTTGCTCCAACCTCTATTGCGGACAATCTCGCCCTCAGTGTGAAAAGTGTCAAAGATCATATTATACACGCTTTGAACGGCAGAGGGGCTGCTATGAGCAGATATCTGTGAGTCGTGCAGACTGTACAAAATGGCCATGGCGCTTCTCGCAGAGTTATTAAACTGTTGACCTTTGCAGGGTCGACGCTGGCGTAGCATAGTGGCAGTGACTAGCTTGCAATCTCGGGGATATTTGTGTAGCAAAGGGTGACGCGTCCAATCTGCTTAACATCCTCATCCCACGGCCCATGAAGATCATATGTCATGATTCCCATGTATTCAACATGTTGCTCTATCTCCTTCGGTTTGAACCACCGTAAGTACTAGTAGCTGGTGGGGATAGCGATACTGATTCCATACTTGGGCCCAAATGCAGCACGCATATCCTTGAGGAGTGGCACGTAGTATTCTGTATCCTCCTTGCGGCAGCCTCGATGAAGGCTCCCGGACTTTGGTGATCTAGTTAGTAGGTGGCCCATGAGTCGATCAACGGAAACAAAGTATAACTTACTACTCCTAGTTAAGATCAATGCCCTGAAAGCCATGTTCATCGAGGAAACTAGTTAAAGACTTGATAAAACTTGCCCTACGCGCAGGGCTGGCAGACAAGTCACTAAAAGTAGTCCTCGTTGGTCCAGGGTTGAAAGTACACCCTCCGATGGCTATCCAAGTCTCGAGTCCCTACTTCTTGAGACCTGTGAACTCCTTATAGAGCTTCACATCGTCTTCATGCCACGGCTTTACCGCAAACGTGTCTGGATCGATAGTAGCAAACGCGCCGTACAAGTGGGTGAAGCCCTCGGTGCGGATTTGCTTGGGCGTGATGCGGTTCCAATGCCGTTCGCGCACATTGGCAAACTGGTAGTAGCCAATGTTCCTAGCAAAGGCTGAGCATCCGCCGCAAGATGGCGGCTCGATTTTTGCGCAACTACCAAAACCATTCTGGCAAGAGTTATCCGCGTTACCAGCTCGACAAAAGTCGTCCTCAACGCCACAGTAGCCGTACGCACTGCAACATACATTGAGTGGACCCTTGACCTTTCCGCCGAGGCTGCCTTTACCGCAAGCTGCCGTCCGTAGCATCGCAACAACTAGAAATCAGACCTTGGAGCCACAGACTTCTTCTCCGTAGCCGCATTGCCCCTTCCTTCTGCAGCAGCTGCCATCAGGACAGGGTGTCACAAAGTCGCACTGCCGCTTCGATTGGCGACGCTACATCCATCCAGATTAGTCTGCAGCCCTAGAAGACAGTGTCTTGCCATCTTCGATTACTGCAGTAGAGCTTTCGTTCCCGTCACTCGCCTTGACAGCGCGCACGATATACGGCACTTTAGCCGGCTTGTCTTCCTTTTGTTCCTTCAAAAGATCTTGAGCCAGTTCGAGAATCGGCAATGGTGGAACCTCGGGCGGAGCCAGCGGATTTTGGTGTAAGCCAAACCTGTCGAGAGTCCCGAGGGCATGTTGGTTGAGTAGACAAACCTTTTCCCCCCATTCCCCCGCAGCGCCAAGGTGGCGCAAGATGTCTATTTAAGATGCTTACTGGTCCCGGTCCAAACGGACTTTGGGCTTCTCGCTTATCCTTTTATCCCAACCCTCGCTTCCATCCACATCCGTGCACATACTCTTTTCTTTTCCCATGATTGTCAAACTTACCGCTCTCCCCACCGAAGTCCTCGGCAAGGTGATCAATAATGCTGGTAGTGACTCCAGGGCTGCCGTTATCTCTTGCTTGTTGGTTAGTCAACTGTGGCGAGATATTTCCCTGCCAATACTCTATCTCGACTTGGTATTGTCCTGTGGCCAATCGCTGGATCGCTTCATAGCATGCCACAATCAGCAGGCTCTCACCCTGACACAGTCTTTTACCTTGTACCTCAACCATGACGATCAGTCAGATCGACTGGACAAAGCCGAATGGGATAAAACGGAACTACTAATCGCGCAATTGGCAAATGTTATACCAACTATGGGTAATCTCAAGTCATTCTCCCTTATGAGACATCATCGAACTATGAGAAACCCTCTCAAGCCCTGGTCCGAAGCTCAACTTTACAAGACTACGAGATTAACAAATTCATCCTTACTCAAGAGCCTTCCTGAAAGTTGCATTAGTCTGGAACTTGCGGTGGGAGACACAAATGGTAGCAATCCCGACCAAGTTCCCCACGCATCTGTGCGAAATTCTGCGACGCCTGTTACCACGATTGCAGCACGTTCGCATCAATTTAGACCCTGTGTGCAATGCAATACTAGGCACGTGGGACAAAAACAAGGTCTTCCATCCCATCGCCTACCGTACCTAAGGAGTCTCCACTTGGTTTGCATTGAGAATAATGAGTGGGCAGATTTGCATCAGCCTCGGCCTTTATCAACCTGGCACTCGGTGGTCCATGGGTTACAACATGTAGCCAAGCTACCGGAGACATCATCCGCCGCCAATATTACAGTTTGGGGAGTCTCACCATCAGGTGGCGAGTCTGACAAGTCCATATATCGGACTTTCCTGCGCTGCAACGTAGGAAAAGAGGTCCGCGACACCAAAACATGGGCATTCCCAGTAACATGGCTGGCGGGCCTCAGTCACACTCCGGCTCACTATATCCGGATGAGAAATCGGGAGGGATTTGTAGTCCTGGACAAGTGAGACTATATCGATATAGCTGGGGGGCGGCCATGGCGAACGCTGAGTACAGGCGCAAGATTACCTACAGCATGGACTTGTGCCAAAGCACTAATGCCAGACCATGGGATCTTCCAATACGCAGAGTGGTCCGAAATGTACCCCAAAAATAAGCCTATGCTGATACGCAATGAAAGGTTAGCTGGACAGTGTCTCATTGGTGCTAAGGAACGTCAGGGCTATGAGAACACGGCAAGTTTGATAGAACAAACACCGGAAGGCTTTGTTCGGTATGGCGGACCTGTGTCCCGGAATTGGCAGCTGTATAGGGAAGATGAAGAAGGCCCAGAAGGCTGGAACCCTGATGCACCAAACGGACCAGTGGGCTAAGGTGCATCTAGAGCTTAGGTATTCAATATTCTGCAGTAGGGCTCCACACTCCAGATAATTAATTCCATGTCATAAGCGACGTTACTGCTATTTAAATCCAAGCACAGTCCCCGCCGCTTCCCCTGTAAGCGTGTCGCAGTGTCGTTTTGTAGGCAGCAGAAGGTTTTCAGAACCAACAGAGATTACCATTCGGTTGTGAAGAAAGTTTGATTGCAATGTGTTGAAATGGCGGATCTTCGACATACCGTACTGCAGCTGAAAGACATGGCCAGATAGGAAGGCAGGACAACAATCTATCAGTACTTCGATCAATAGAAAGGTACATCAGGTCATGACCCGATGCCAGCACAAAATATACACCAGCGTAACTATAAAAGACATGTCGTTTCTGCTGCCATGAGAGTATTCAACCATCCATCATTAATCCAATTATTTGGTTACTCACTTTATCATGGCCAAATTGAATTTGCCTCTGTGCCATTTGGCTATTGTTTCTCTTTTGTTTGCGGCCCAAGACGCAGCTGCAAAAACAATCCCTCACCAGTTCAAAAATGAAACTGCCCTTAAGGAGCAGCCAATCAAGCTGGTGGGCCTATCGCCCAAGTATCCAACGCACCAAGATACTTCCAAGTACTGCAGTTACTGGTCCTCGGGGGGGCAAGAAAACACTAAACCCTGATATAAGGTGTTAAAATGAACTTAGTAAAGAGTCCCCTAAGCTTAGGCTAAATTTACCTAAATACTTTCATTACTTAGGGTTAAGGTCCTGAGTTTCCTTTCCTCCCCTAGCTGGTATGAGAATGACGGCTCAATCCCTTGCCAAGACATGATGATGGAGCTCACATATGGCAACCAGTGGATCGGATACGATAACGAAGACACCATTTAGATGAAAAGAGAGTGGGCAAGTAGCCGCTGTTTCGGAGGGACAATGGTGGGGAGCGTCGATATGTTTTCAGGTTCTGGAACCGGAGATACACCAGACGATCAAAGCAATGGAAGCTCAGAGGATCCTGGCGGTGGTCAAGGTGATAGCTCGGGCGTTATCTACATCGACCCTGAGATTTGGGAAGAAGAACAGCCCGAGGTGAAATGTCATCCTCCATGCACTATGGTCTTACCGCCTTCGTCTGACAAGAAGCCTGTAGCACTGACTCTTCCGCTCTACGCGACCTCATTGGATGTCGCCTGGAGCGGCAAGGGTGGTTGGCACAGTACTGTTCAGAAAACGACGCTGACACCTCCTGTTGTCACTGTCACTACCGTTAACGTCTGGCACATAATGATCCGGGAGGATCGAACTAAACTCACCAGTGTCACCACCATCTGGTCGACATTCAATATCACTCGAAGCATCAAGGTTCCAATATTTATTATAGCGAATAGACTTCTCGAAGTTTACAGGGAAGCCGGTCAAACCTACCAAGATACCGACGCCAGGTCCTAAACCTGAAAACAAGGAGCATGAAGACGGCGGCAACAGTGTGCGATTGAGTTCGGTCTCCCGCTTCCAGCCTGGCGAGACCCAGCGACCACCACGAGCGTCAAGCCCAAACCTACGCCGTCCAGCCAGACCCGAAGCCGCCATTTCCGAGCCCCAAGACATGGGAGGTGAAATGCTCGGTATCGGTGATGCTTGGATCCACCGAGCACTGGCCATTGAAGCACTTGAGTATTTCTGCGATAGATACGAAGGTCAAGTATTAGATGCGACCGAACCCGAGACCGAGCGTACCCTAGAATGCCAACACGGAGTGATCTGCACAGGAGATGGTTCCGGGTGTGCTGTCGATGTTCTTATGAGCGTTACATTCAAGAACGAGTGCCGGTTCACGGTCAGCGGCAAAGGACCCAAGTCAGAGTGTGGCCGGATCGTGAGACGCATGATTGACGAGTGTGATACGAGCGACGTGAGGTTTAAGAAAGGTGGCACGATGAGTAGCAATTGCGCAGATTGGAAGTTTGATCCTAACTCCCGTGGCTGGTGGTCAAGGAATCAATGTTCAGCATAGCCTTGTGTTATGTAGCTATTGGATATAGTATATTCGCTACCCTCGTCGGCAGCTTGATGGCGTGGATTTGATTTTCAGTCCCATCATACACTCCAAAGATTGCAATGCTTTGCACACTTGTCCATACGCTTCTAGGCACCTCAATTGCGACACAGGAGTTCCTGATTATGGCACAATTCTCACTCAGCCCGCAACGTGACAAGACGTTACTATGTGAAATTCTAGAATCAGATCGTAGCAGTTGCATCTATCCAATGCCTCGCCCAAGACGCCTGGCATCGTTCTCTTGGCAAGCACCTACTATGCTACTGGGAAACAGCATCGTATTTTTGCTGGTTGGGATCTCAATCCACATGTATGACGCTGCCAAAATTGCTAGAATTTTGAGGCCTGAGATGGTAACAGTGCTTTGCTTTACTATATCATTGATCTTCGGAGTCACTACGTGCTTTATTCACTGGGTTGCACTATACTGGGTTGTCAATGCTGAGGTTGCGCCTAACTAGGATGTTTATTATTCATAGAAGTTGTTCTATGATATAAATATTTAATCCTCACTTTCAGCCTCACGCTCCTCAATTCCGTCATCATCCATCTTCAAGGTGTAAGCTCTACCATATGCATTCTGGGGATCTCGCTTCTTGAAGCCATCATCCTTCATCTTGAGAGTATAGGCCTTGCCATACGTGTTCCTCTGAGGTTCACGCTTGTCAAGATCGTCTTCCAAAATGTACTTGACGCCATAGCCAGGAGGCGAAACAGGACTCGCCTCTCTCTCAGCAATTTCATTGCCTAAATTGAATGTTAACTTGTATTGCTTGCTAGGCATAAGACAACGTACCAGGAAGAGGGCCTGCAACTGCAAAGCTGCATAGTGCAGCGGTGCTGAGGATCTGAGATAACTTCATTGTGGCTCGGTTTGCTATTGGGAACTGCTATATTGTGAGACTTGTTTCTTCTTCAGCTGGATCTTGCAAAGGATAATTTCATCATTAAATACATCATCTATCATCTACTATTTCGCACAGCTCGTATATTTGTTCAAATCGGTCACTACTTGGAAGGGAAGGTCTTTTTGCTGCGGGGTAGATAAGGTTCCATATCCAACGAGATGCACCCATTGGCGTGTATCAACAGAAGTTCTTGTAACGATGCGTCACTGCATATCTCGTTTTGGTGTAGGATGGTGATGCCAGAGTCCAAAAGCATCGCATCGAGAGAAGACGTCTTACCGGAACTCGGCATCTGTCTTCAAAAGTACCCACTTTGATATCCTCTTCGGAAACCCGAGATCTGTCTCGGGTTGCTGTGCCGGATTGATCGGCATCCTGCACCAAAAGTACCTTTGACATTCTTCTTGGGGAAGGTGGTTTAGTTTTGGCCCCCAGATTTGATGATGATAAAGAAATGCTACAGGACATCGGTGATATAGCACTCCCATTGCTCGAGTTACAATTCATCTTCCATAGCATTTAATCTTTTGCAAACCTGGGAGTCATTTCAGTTATTTTCCCCTGATCACTCTGTTTGTCAACAGGATCTATGAACATAGCCAAAATCATGTCATTCAAAGAGGACAGAGGCTCTGATGAGAGTCTTCTAGGCAGTGACAAAGAGAGTGATGAGATCGATTGGACTCGACCAAACCAGCGACAGAGTTGGAGAAAACATGCTTGGGCAGTTCTTAACCTTCTTCTCTTTCTGATATCTCTCGGTCTTTTCGTTGCTACTTCCTTCAGGTTTAGCTCAGAGTCTGAGATGGATTACATCCGCAAGACGTCCTTTTACTGTGAGTTTCCCTTTACTCGCCTCGATAGCAACACTTAATTAACTCCTATTGCAGCTCCTGTCCTAGACTCAATCAACTTTAAGATGAGACCTATTGAGACAGAGGGTGGCTTATTCGAAGCAAAGAATCCGTCCAAGTGGCGCAACTCTCTCAAGCCTGATCCAGAGGTTGATGAAGCGTGGGAGGATCTTGAGATCATTCGTGTTTTCCCTATCACCGAGGCTGAGGTTCGTCGACTGGGCAAAGACCCGGAGCTCCTCGTCAAGTTTCCCCAAGAGTATGGTCTTGGTGATAATGCTTACATGGCCCAAATCGACATGTTCCATCAGATCCACTGCCTCAACCTTCTTCGGCATCTAGCTTGGGCTGAGTACAACCGCAATGGCACGGCAAAGAAGCCTTTCAGCGACTTGCACTGGATTCATGTAAGCCATTGCACAGACATCTTGATGCAGAATCTCATGTGTAATGGAAACTTGGACATCATCACCTTCAACTGGGTTGAGACTCAGTCGAATCCATTCCCAGACTTTGCTGTCAATCATCAGTGTCGGGATTTTGATGCGATATATGAGTGGCAGGACAAACATTCAGTGCCAAAGGAATGGGGACGGAATGTCACTCGGCCGGCTGGTGCAAAGCAGATTCCAATTAGCGAAGAGTACTATCGTATATATGGGATCGAGAAGCCCCAGGTATCTACAACACCATAGTTACAACAGAATATCCAATGCCAACTTGATTGAGGTCTTCTTAGAGACTCCAGGCCCTCTTGACCACCTGAGCATCAAGAAATATTACCGGGAAGACTCTTGGTGCAAGGTGACTTGATCCCTGAGGTATGCGGCCCAGTTGTTCATTGACATCCGCTCCGCTTCGAGCTCAAACAGACCTTTCGGTGTCCCCCATTCTTTGGCGAAGAACCTGACACAAACTGGCAACATCCAATCCTTCTCTCGCATTTCTCTTCAATGAGAATAGCCACCGCATGTGCTGTGTTGTACGTGATATCTGGAGCAGAACGATAGGGCCCAACCCTCAGTCTACAACCACCATAAATAGCGGCAAGCCTCGTGTCTCCTATGTTCATCTTGGCCTTCGTCATGTGAGAGATGAGCTGCTGGCAGTCTGACTGACGCGCGAGATAGTTGGCGCGGTCGCAGTTTATCTTGAACGTCGCACGTTTGGAAAGGTTCTCATCCGGAGTCGCGTCCACAATCGCCTTGATGAGATCTGAGTGGGTATCGTCGCTGCTAGTAGTCGCGTATAAGGCAACGGCTTCAGCGTATTGAACAGGAGCGTTGACCTTGTAGCCGGCTGCATCTTCCTTGATGATATCCAAGATGGTGTCATTGGTGTCTTGGGTGATGCCGTCCTGGACGTCTCCCTCCATGTGGAATCTTGCCCATATCGCATCACCATATCTCTTACTCTGGATGGCTTCAACGTATTTGCTAGACCAAGGCTCGATCAAGGGCAGCATGGACGTATTTTGAAGAACATCGCTGATGGGGATATCTAAAAAGAGCTGTTCTGGCAGGTGGGAGGAGTTTGTCTGTGCAACAGCATGCTGTGCAGTAAGCATAAGAGTTATAGTCAGAAGTTGAGAAAGCATCTTTAGGTTCGAATTGAATGATGATGGTTGTTTGTTTAGTGGCTTGGGTCAAACCATACGCCGGTTCACCCCAGAATATTTATATCTTGAACAGCTCTTGACCAGAAGGCAAGACAATTTCATCTCGGCTTACTTGTATCATACGACAAGGGCTCATGGTGGTGGATGTGATGATATGTTGTTGGTTGTTAGTTGCTTGTGAGCTTTGCCGCAATCCTTCGGCCAGGATTGAGATGTTGGCTCTAGAGTAACAAGGGTGAGTAAATCCCGCAGAGAAGATAACAGAAAATCTTTCGTATCATAATCAAACGCATACAAATAAAAGCACTATTATTACTTGCGGTTTGGCGTTGACATGTTAGAGAGAGGGATACATATTAAGGTTAAGTATTAAACATTTGAAGCCTATCTGTATTAAGATCGGTTTATCTTATCCAAGACTGTTCCTTATAATCGCTACATTCAATCACATTGGCAGAGTCGACACGAAACCTAACGTGCCATCTTTGCATTAATGCCGAAATAGTCTGAGACTCTGTTGGTCCTCATTATGTGTTGGTTGTGATTTCTGTGTTCTAGCCGCCCTCAGGGGCTTTTATTACTTCGTCCGATTGGCTGGGTTAGACACGTGCCATTCTCAAATGCCGACACATCCGAATTATCGGTCTTTTGAGCATCTTTTTTCAATCGATTGATACTCTTTGACGTTGGCTTTCATGACTGAGTAAGGGCACATCCTCGTATTTCATGCTATGAGACTATGAGTTGTAGTCGGGCCGCTGTACATACAATGATTCCTCTCAAAAGGTCCAACTAGTCCTTCAGCCTACCCTGCTCGATTACACCGCCTCGTCCTCTCGTTTCCATCTTCTTCTCCACACCTTCAGTCTCGAGAGTCCATCCTGTCAGTATCAAAGATGATCTTGAGGACCTCCGGGTGCCCGTCTGTACTACTAGACGTTCGGTAGAGCTCCAGAGCCTCTGCCCATAGCCCTGGTTCGTTTGTCTTTGCTTCAACTGCATCTTCCCTGATTTGATCAAGTACCGTGATATCAGGATTCGGGCCTTCACCAATGATGACACCGTTTTCTACCCCTCCCTCGATGCAGTAGCGAGCCCAAATCGCGTCCCCGTATCGATGCTCTCGAATTGAATCGATATACATCGTCTTCCATGGCTCGACAAATGTCACCATTGTCTGAGTCAGTACTTCATGAATGGAAATGTCAAGGAATAGCTCCTCGACTGGGTGCATGATACCAGGGTCGCTCATTTCGGGGCTGGTTTATGTAGAATTTTAGGAAGGGTTATACCCTACGATGATCAATTCGGTCTAGCTTGATAGTAACAGATATGATAAGAAAGGATAATGAGGTTCATAAAATGTAAGACCGAACCATAGGAAGAAGGACAACGATGGATTCGCTTCAGTAGAGAGATGGATGAGAAGGTGGCGACGAAGCAATTTATGGGAGGGGGCGCCTGTTGCTTTTATCTTAGGGGCAATCAGGCAACGGGCTGCAGTTGGCGAACTGGTAGGGTTCGTATTGTAATTGGGCTACCCGCCTTAACATACCATACCTTGCTTGCCGTGGCTCTTTAAGGCTCACGGCGCACACACATACTTAAGCGCCTATGCATAAGACGAATCTAAATTGACGAATAAGCATATAGCGTATGAGCAAGTTTTAAAGTCCTGGAATACAGTACTGCTTGCTGCAAAATAAGTCTATTTGTGTAGTGGATGTCACTTTCGTTATGGGCGGGGTATCCCCTACATTGAAATGGAAGTGCCAGTACAGGCATAAAGATAATACAGATACAGGCTTTGTAGCTTGTTTATTATAGTTATAGTCTATCATGAGTATAAAACACAGTTCATTTAGCGCCATAGAGGTTTCTATCCTGAAAAGGGAATGCTACATTCCACTTGCTAATTACAAAGCAATCTGAACTGTCTTTGACATGCTAGGAGTGCCCTGCGGCGACATGACAAAGAGATAGTAATAGCCAGGCAGAAGGATGCCATTATCCTTGGGTAGCTTGACAGTGTACTGGTTGCCCTTGACTTGGAAGTCGGTGAGAGGCACACGCCTCTGGTCACTGTTGACGGAGTGTGTAGCACTTCCCATGCGAACAAGAGACATCTTGACCTTGCCAGAAGTGTTGGTGACGTTGAACTTGAGAGTGCTACCCGCTTTGACAGGCTTCTGTGCAAGGTTCTGAATGATGGGACGCTTGGCAATGGAGCCATCTTTGTTGAACAGGTAAGGAGGCTGGAAGATCTCTCCATCAGCGTGATCAGCTGTCTTGTCGCAGCCAGCAGTTGAACCACCAATCTTGGCAACGTAGCAGAGACCTCCACCACCAATAAACACCGTAGCGTCAGGCAAAAGGATAGAGACAGAGTGGTAGTTGCGGGGAACAGCGTGAGGCGCAAGCTGGGTCCACTTGTTGGTGGCAGGGTTGTAGAGCTCGGGGACCAGGATACCATCAGTGTTGGTGAAGACCATTGCCTTGCGTTGACCTCCAGTCACAAGAACAGTTCCATCAGGAAGAACGACAGCGTTACCGAAGCCACGAGGGAAGGCCATATCTGCGACACGCTTGACGGAAGCAGGCTTGTAAGGAGCTCCAATGGTGGTGATATGAGCACGCTTGTTGGCATCGCTTGCGGTGTAGTCCTGGGCACCACCAGCTGACAGAATCTTACCAGCAACGGCATCGTACATGACAAAGATACCGCACATAGCATCAGCGTTATCTCTCTTGCCAGACTTGACAATCGAACCCTTTTGCTTGGTGCCATACCAATGCTGTTCCTTGCTGGGGCCGCCTTGGAAGACACTGCCGTCCTTCCAACCAAAGAGCCAAGCGTGGTTATCCTCACGCCAGATACCTTCTCGGTCCTTGGTGAGCATGGGCTTGACATCGGCTCCAGGCAGCATGGTCCACTTGTTGGCCTTGGGGTCGTACACTTCACCATTCTTTCCCTGGCGGGGACCGGAATAGGCTCCTCCAATGGTGAAAACTCGTCCATCAGACAGGATGGTGGAAGTCTGGTAGCCACGAGGCATCTTCATGTCAGGTCCTCGGGTGAAAGAGTTGGTCTTGGGGTTGTAGAGTGTCACAGCCTCGGCATCGGAACCACCCTGGATCAAGATGCGTCCATCAGCGAGTTGACTCATTCCAGGGCAGAACATGTCATGGTGAGTATCAGCGACCTCTCGCTGTCCAACGGCACCTGAAGGGAGATCGAGAACTCCAAATTGGGTACGGCCAGAGGCGCCACCGAAAGCGTCAACGCCCCAGGATGAGAAGAAAAGAAGCTGCTGCGATTGAGGGAATTGGGGAACAACATAAGCGGCAACCGGAATGACGGGGAGACGAATGAGATCCGACCATTTGCCTTGGGTTGCGGGCTTAGACTCAACTGGTGAGTGAACAACGCTGTATCGCTTGCTCTGTACCCAAAAGAGCGACGCCTTGGGCTCAGTCTCCTTGATGTGGCAGACCTTGTCCTGCTTGTCGTAAACGGCTTTCTTGCATGTCTTGATACCAGAGCAGATATCAGCGCACGCAGCAAGAGAAGCGCAGTTCTTGGTCATTCGGGTGGTCGGGCCGACGTAGTCGCTGTTGTGGCAGACGTTGAAAGTCTTGCCACCTTTGGCGCGGTAGTTGTTGGTTGGGTTGGGGCAACGAGAGATGAAGACTCCCTCGTTGACGTTCTTGACTCGGATGGTGTCGAACTTGGCATCCGACGCCCAGTTCATCTTGGCCTCGTTGGCATTGTCCTTGACGTGGCAGATGCGGTTTCGCTTATCGTATACAGCCTTGACGCATCGCGGGTCCTTGCTGCAGATTTCGGCACAGGCATTGGTAGATTTGATGTTCCGAGCGACCTTGAGACTACCTCCACCGTATCGATAATCGGTATTGCGGCAAATGGTGTACTCGGTGCCGGTCTTGGAAGTCCATGATGCTTCTTTGGATGGGCACTGGGTGAGAGCAGCAGAAGTGAATGGAGTAATTAGTAGGGCTGCTAGAGCCACGAATGGAAGTTGAACCATGTTGGTTCAGTTGGAGATTTGAAGTATGATATCGATATCGAGAGAGTGATTGTCGTAGTTGTCGAGTCAGCGAAAAAATTATTAATCGGATTGTGTAATTATTAGATTATCGAGAACCACGAAAAGAAAACGAATGACGATTCAGCAATTAACGTGTCTGAATGAAACAAATGTCGAAATAGGAAAAACGAAAGAAAGACTCAGATAGCGAGTGCAGAGAGGAATGGTCCTGTCTGATGCTAGCAGAATAAAAGAAGACCAGGCAAGGCTTTTATGTTTCAAGCTTAAAAAGTTCCCTCAATGAACCATGCAGCCGCGATCTCAGCTGTGGCTATGTTTAGACCGAGAAACCCTGGCTGTATGGATGGAAATATCGTTCACATCTCGTTCCCTACCCTGTCAATTAACCCCTATCTGGTGGAGCTACCGGTACCTGACACTAACCTAAGCAAAACTAAGCCAAACCAGGCTCTCGGACCCACGCCAAGCCGCTGCCAAGCTGTTTGTGGATGAAAATACGAGGCCTGGAATACTACATAAGCGGTTATGTCCGTTCGTTCATGGTCCTACGCGCCTGGCAAGACAAAGGGATGGTGCCATTATCGCTGGACCTGCTATAGCCTTAAGACACATACATGTTAGTTCCCGCTAAGGTTGCTCTGTGCGTGGGTATGCAGCTAAATCGACAGATACAGTTCAACATCCTTGACAGCAAAATGATATCATCCAGTATTATTAACTAAGTGACTGATAAGCACGATCGCGGTACTCCGTATGCCATGCTCAATAAATAGACATGCACTGCAAGCTACGTATGTCTCGCGTAGGGTAGTAAATAGTGTTGTTTGATATGGCAAAGTTATAACATTAAAAAAAACTCTTGTGTAAGTGTTACTGACAAGCTGTAAACTGCGTGCAGTGTTGGGCCTATTATGTATAGTTGCTCATTTTTACTTTTGCTTTATCCAGTCACAATAAAACCGATCACGACAGTATTTCCTCTGAAAAAAAGGCCAATTTTACTAGTTAATTAAAGAAATTACCTCTTCTAAATTGACTTTTCTATAGACACTAAGAATATAATATAAAACAGCTTATTCTTTAGTTTATTAAATGCTGAATTTTCTCCTCTCTTTTAACTTTAGGGTAATGCTCGGTTTGCGGGTCAGCCGGTTTTATCTGAACTCGGCTTACGCAGGCCTAAATCTTCCGGGCCGCGGAGAATCTCCGCCGAATACCGAGGCCACCGACCATCGGAACTTTTATTTTGGGGCAGCCGAGCCCGTTTCCATTGTCACTATTTCCATCACTCAACCCAATTTCCCTGCACTCGCATCATGTCTCTGCGGCTTCTCAAGCGACCAATTGGCATTGGACCAAAAGCTCCGATCTCACAACTTCGTTCGCAATCCGGCCTGGCGCAATTGAACAATGACCCTCCCTCGTTTCCCTCTCGGTGGTTCGCTGATCTACAAGCTCAGTTGAAGAAGTTCACTAGCGATACTTATCCTTCCAGCTGCGTTCAAGAAGCCAAGAGACAACTGGTATCGAATGACCAAAATTGGCTGCAACTCTTGGCAGGTCAGCAGGGATTCCTCACCGATAAGAAATGGCGAGGTCTCGATAACCACCAGCTCCTTTGGGGTGACATGGTAAGCAGTTCCTTATCAGCGATAGGTGCATGATTTCTGACAATTCTCATCGTTCAGGATAGCATGGTAAGTGGATCTCCTTCGCTTCATTCTAGGACTAAATCTAATATTTTTAGGGTGGGTACACAACTTCTTCTAACACTTGGGAGATCTGATCAATCTGATGTATCATAGGCCATGTCAACAATGTGATGTATAACCGCTATGTCGAAACCGGACGGGTGCATTTTATCCGACAGCACAGCTTAGATGCAGCAGAGCACCACAAGGCTGAATGGGATGATCTGGTGACGCCGCGTAGTCTTGGCCTCATTCTCAAAAGCATCACAACGGAATACAAATTTGTATGACTCCCCTCACAGCCTCAGTATCATCAAGACTGACCAGCCGCTTTGCTATAGCCTCTTGAGTTCCCAGACCATATCACTGTATTGTATAAGCTGGCTGAAGCTCCAACCAATGAGTCAACGTCACTCAAGATGGAAGCTTGGATTCTATCAGAACAATACCGTCGCTTGGCAGCACGATGTATCGACGACACTGCCATCTATGACTACACTACGGCAAAGAAGACAGTTCTGAAGCCGTTCATGGTTGAGAAGTTTCAACAAACATTCAGTTTGCAACAGGCGAACCAGAAGAAGTATACAGCTCAGGCAAAGCAAGCAATTGAGGCAGCTGAGGAGCTTCAGATAAAGTACAAATAGTTATGCGGCTCTTGTAAAATATTATAGACATTTAGCATACACTCCACCTTGTCAGTCAAACTCCTTACTTCAGACCCTTCTTATCCTTAACTTGTTGCGCCAAGCGATTCAAGTCTGCTGGCCATAGCGGGTCCTTTTCAATCCCGTGAACAACCTGGTCAATCAGAGCAATAGCCAGATCATCCAAAACGACGGCCTCAGTGACACCAATACCTAGAGGTCGAGAGATTGCTGTGAGGGCAGTATATAACATACCACCTTGGACAGGGACAGATCCGGGTTTAGCTATCGCCGCTTCTACCGCACCATCGCTGGCCTTTGCAAATTCTACAACTTGGTTTTCTGCTGTGCTCTAGGACCCACGCATGTTAGCAACTAGAACAAACACTTTGAAAATAAAGCCCAGTAATTATCTTACCCGTATCCGTCTAAACTTGGGAGCAAACCACATAGTCTTGTTGATATCTCGCGGAACTGCCACCGCGCTGAGATATGCTACTCGAAACGGTCGTGCAAGGCCGGACGAGCGCATGGCTTCAAGGCCGAGCATAGTATAATCCTGACAAACCTTGCGCACCTCTTCAGGGTCCATTCGAAAGGCATGAGAGGGTGTCACGCCCACTGTCCAGATACATGCGCCTGCGCCGGCAAAAGCTTGTTTTGCCGCGGGTGAGTATGTACCATAGTCCGGCACAATGACGTTTTGGAGTTTCGTGGCGGTTTGTTCGAGAGGCCGGCGGGTCACAGCGACAACGCTGGTGACGTCTGAGCGTGCAAGGGCTTGACGAAGGATCCCGGCGCCGATGTAGCCTGTAGCGCCAACGACGATAAGCTTCATGATAGAGATTAACAGAAGTACTTTGCGGACACAAGATTCTGGATGAAATTTGATCTACTTCTAGACTTGATAGGCTTATTAAGTGAATGGTTCTTAGTTGCTTGGCTGAAATCAGTTGCTGACATGCATAATTCCAACTGTCAACCTTGTCCTTGAGTCAGCTGACTTATGCATCATATGATAGGCATTAATGTCTTATTGGGGAACAAATGACGCCAACAAGAGATTCGGCCAATCCACCAATTCCAAGAGCTCCTCCGCTTTATCATCCTCTCATTATCTCTCCGCCAGTAGTTTCGAGCTCTTACATCGCAACCACAGTACTTACGAGGGCCTTAAGAAGTATATCTATTTATTGTTTAAATATCTACCTACATCTTCCCTTCCCAAAAGACTTTAGAGAAACATACCAGACGAAGAATATCTTCATCAAGCAAAACAGCCTGACGAACATGGCATGGCAGGATCTTGTTATGTTGGGAATCAATAGCCACACCATTAGCTAACTCGAGTACCTCGGTAAGTATATAGCCCAGTACCCGACAGATTCCTTTTATAGCATCGTATCTAAAGACCATAGGCTTATCCTGGCTGCGAGACTCAAGGAATTGTCGAATTAAAAGGCCCACGTGAGACATATCAAAGTCTGGAATCGGACTTTGGTCTGGCTGAGTGAAATGACGATAAGAGGCAATGCCTAGGCTAATGGGTCTACTTTCCTTCTCATAATCTGGGAACAATGTCTGGGCCATTTCTGCAACGTCGTCACCTCCAAGATAAGGAAGGATGAAATGCTCGAGATAACTGAGGGCCATTTCGTTTATGAGATCGAATAGTGGCTGCTTCCAGGGATCGATGAACCCGTGGATAGTTGGTTCCGCGCCAGTATTTGAGGCCGGTTCTTCGCAATAACTTCGCAAAGCTTCAATGTCTTGCTCTCTCAGAATATAGTCGCTTGGGTCGTATGGGCCAAGCAACTCAGACGCTGGCGGTGGGGAAACCTGTTGACAGGAGAGCATGTCTTGGACCATCTCCATCCCCGAGAAGTCAACCCCCTCACGGAGTTGGCGCTCAAACCTCTCTTGGGGCGTCATATACTCTCGCAGCGTTCCTGGAATGCCCAAGAAACTTGTCCTTGTGAATTCGGTACCAGCGGAGAAGAACAGGAATGATCTTGCTGCGGTGCGCGTATCATCAAATCCAAAGCGGCCAAACATGTATTCTCCTTGGGGGATATACAACCAGATTCCGTGCTCAGCGCTGTCTCGCTGACTTGGCCGCTGGCCCTGCCATCGTTGAAGCATTTCTTGTGCAACAGAGTGATCAACAAGACCAAGAGAGTTGGAGTTTGCCAGCATATCATCATCGCCTTCTTTTTGACCCTCACCAACCTCATCCAAGCAACGTTCGTCATAGTAGCCCCAGTCATAGCGATTGACCACAAAAACTCCCGCCTGAGAAGTGACGTCGTTGTTCAGCGTGCTTCCATGGTCTGGTTCGTAAGGAGAGCCAGATATGCGGAGAACCTTATCGACTTCCTGTCTGGGGTCGATATCCGCGTGAGCCACGAACCATGCCACTCCCTCACTTGTCTCAGAGATAACAAGCTTGTAGACATTCCATATCCCGTTTTGTGCGGCAATGTTGTAGTTGATGCTATGGGCTTTAACCGTGCCACTTGGTTGCGGCGGAGCGACCGGGAGGCCTTGAGAGGGAGCAGAGGAACCGAACCAAATGTTGTGCAGGGAGCCGAAACAGAGCTGACCCGAGACAACGGAGAGAGTCGAATGTATTATTGAAGAGTTCGCCATCGTGATGATTCAAAGGCCTCCCTATTAATGCGAAGTGTTCAAACGGTAGGTATTGGTTGACTATGTATTTAAATAGGCACCACAGTGAAATAACGAGCCGTCTGCCTACAGAGAGGCTGTTGCCTATCAAGTTTAGTCGTTAGGTTATGTGTACCCCGCATCTTCCACCAATTGAACAAAGCCTACCTCATCTCGGAATCCCCTCCTATTAGATTACTTAGATTATAACTCCCTCACTTTAGCACCTATCTTAAAATCTCAAAGAAATCCTGTATCAGTGGTGATCTTGTATGGTTGCCTGAACAGTGACATAACTTGTCGATCGTGGCCCCGGCCGTGGTGCCGCCGAGCCTTGAGAAGTCTGTAAATCCGAAACGTTGAAGGCATGGGTCGGCATATAACGGTGCCCTTTGACCTTCTTTAACGAGTCGGTTCCCGAGCCGCCTGTGGACCTCATAAGGCATGTTTGCCCACATCCCGATGATCTACGTTGGCGCACATATTTCACAACGAATCAGAGAAGACCATTTACCAACGTCACGTTGCAACCATCGCGCTTCTTTAAGCATAATACATTCGGAACGGATCCTCCTGCCAACTACGGCCATTTTTTGCATTACGGAACTTTTTCGATGTGACATTGCCAAGACGGACGGGATAAAGACGTGATTGATTTGCAATGGTGGGATAACGGTGTGATGCAACCCTGAGAACTGAAGAAGATGTGATAGGCCGTCTGAAAAAGCATAAAAGGAATTGGGTTTCCCGCTTTCTTCACCGACATTCAACCTCGCTCACACCACTGTCTTTGTCTGTGCTGTTATCATGCGTATTTCTGCTTCAATTTCTTTGGCATTGGCTGCTTTGGCCGTGGCCCATCCAGGCGAAGACCACCACGATGAGCTTGAGGCGCGTCGCTCCTTTGAAGCCAGTGCTGAGAGATTATCCCTCCGTCACTGTGCTGAGATTCTGAAGGCCAGAGGTGTCACCGAACGTAACATCAAGCGTCGTTCTGCCTTGATCGAGGAGCATCGCCAGAAGCGTAAGTGATACTGAATACATATCTCATCTCTTTCTAATGTGCCTTGTCTTAGGTGGTATCAAGAAACGCGATCTTGAGGACGTTCTCAACACGGACCATAATAAGACCGAGCTCGGCTATACGCCCAACACTCCAGCCGAGACCCTCTTCGCCGGCCAAAACTCATGCGTGCTTACCCCCGAGGTCACGCTCGGTCCATACTGTGAGTGCTGGTCAGATATCAAAACGACATTCGCTAACAATCCCGAGACGTCAGTGGCGAGTCTATTCGACGCGATCTGAAGGAGGACCAGGAGGGCGTTGATCTTATTCTAGACTACCAAATCATCAACGTAGCTACTTGTGAGCCTGTACCAGAGCTATTTCTCGAGATCTGGCACTGTAACTCAACCGGTGTTTACGGCGGCGTGAACAATCAGGGAAACGGAAACTTTGCCGACAAGACCAACATTAACAAGACCTTTGGCCGGGGCATCCAGCCAACTGATGAAGATGGTGTTGCCCAGTTTGAGACCCTTTTCCCAGGTCATTATCTCGGTCGTACGACGCATATCCGTCTCCTGGCTCATGCAAACGCTACACTGTACCAGAATAAGACACTCGGAAACGTCATCTACAGCAGCCACATTGGTCAGACCTACTTCGATCAGGATCTGATTGACGACGTTGAAGCTCTTTCTCCTTACAACACCAACACGCAGGCTCAGACCACAAACGCTGGAGACGGTATTCTAGCTCAGGCTGCCAACCAGGACTACGACCCTGTCGTTGAATGGACCCTTCTTGGTGACACTGTTGCTGAGGGCGTCTTCGGTTGGCTGGCTTATGGCATCAACATCACTACCACTGAGAAGGTCACCCCCGCAGTCTTTAGATATGAGGATGGTGGCCACACCAACCCTGACTTTGGAGGCGGCGGTCCTGGTGCTCCTGGTGGACCCCCGCCACCAGGCGCAAGTGAAGCAGAGGATACCACGGGCGATACTGCTTAGACTTCAGCCACCGAGGAAGATGCTCTGGCTTTGATAGACAGTGGCTGAAAGGCAACTAAGAAATCTGCTTCTCTTCTACGATATATCTTCATAAATGCTATGTCAATGTACCTCTAGGCATAATAGATCAATACTAGATATAAGATGTATTTTGCCAACAATACAATAGTCCATAATGGACTTCACAAGTGGCTAAGCTGTAATTAGGGTTAACACATCAGGAAATTATAAGATACGCAGGTTTTAATGGCTTCTAGCGCAAGAACCTGAGATGGCGATAAGCGCCACGCTTCTAGAGGACACTCCGGGAAGATATGCCTAACTGGGAAGTTCTTGAAGAAGACAGCCTTTTGAACCCTTGTACGTGGTAATCTCGTCCAATTCGTCTCGTATCCTCTGTACCTCGCCATATCCTATGCGCTGCTGCATCCTTTTTAAGACATCCTTGACCAGGGTGATCTCTTCCAACGACCTAGCGCCGTAACCGAGTATCAGCAATGGCCATGCTCCTAAGTAGCAACCGCTCCATTTCTGATGTTCCTCGGGGCATTGAAGGATATTCATGGCCAAATCGAGCTGCCATCTCCAGGGCTTCCCATCTTCTTCTCCAGCCGAGGACTCGGGATAAATTGAATCATCGGTTGACGTCAGGGTTTCTGTGATTAGATCAAGGAGGAGAGAGGTTGCGATTATCATCAAGTCGTTGAAGCGTGAATCTCCATTTTGAACATTCTGGCTGTTTTCGTCATCAAATAACAACTGCTCCCAGTACTGCAGCTCAGCCTTCAAGCCCTTTAGGTGATCGGAAAGACTACTCCGAGGGACATTATATGAGTCGATTATCCGTAGTATAAGTCGATACAGGGACGTAGGTACCCCGAGCACGATGTTTGGTTTTGTAGAGGATGGATTCGCGTTGTCGTATGAGCGGAGCAAATCCTCAGCATGGCTGATGAATTCTGAATCCAGTCGAAACTCAGGTCTGAAAGGCCTTCTGATGGATAGTAAGAAGCCTTGATACAGCACGCTTTCAACATTGACCCTGTCCCAGCTTTGGATGAATGGCCTTAACGAGCTGTTGCCTCGGTTCCTCAAGCTGAGCAGCTTCACAGCCCCGACAACGTGAGGCCTTGGGTCCGACATTACATCGAGACTCCAGAACTGGGTGTGAGTCACGTTAGCCAATATCAGATAGAACAGCAAGGTGATTGAGTACATACATTATAAACGTACAAGTATGATGCAACCGTTAGTAAACACGAATGCCGATAGGCATCTGATGGACAAAAGTCCACGAGTTCCTGATTCAGCCCTCTCATAGCTTCTGTGTAGTACCGCAAGGCAATGAGGCGATATCGATCATTGTTCACCAGGGCATGTTTGTTAGAAGCACAGTTGGCCAATATAGCATATTTGACGGTTTTGTTGTGCGACATCATGCCCATTAGGTCTGACTGGCACTGAAAGAAATATGACTTGTCCTTTGTTGGGAGGGTAAGTGAGTTGAAGTGGAAGCTGTAAAAGTGATGCACCAGCTCAAACTCGATTTCCGTTTCACAGAGTGGATGGTTGATAGTTGTAAGTGGTGCCTTGTTATTCAGAATCGGGAACATCTCATGTGAGGTCTCGTCAGTCGGTTCAGGAGGAGAGGTGCTCTCGCTGGCGGATGGCGAAGAAGCGGGAGTTGCACGTCGTCGACGATGCCTTTTATCAGCCATATCGGTGGCTTTGGGCCACGAACAGGTGCGACCAAAACGAGAGCAGTTACGACATGATGGCTTCGCTTCGTCACATTTGACTCGGCGCTGTCTGCCTATGAACGGTCAGTAAACACATATACTTGTACTCTCAATGCTCACATGTGACGCAGCCAGTCTTTGCACGTAATTTAGCCTCTGGCATGATCAGGCAGGCGGTGAAGTTCTCATCGGTATCTGAAGCGTGAACGGTTATGCATGCAGTGAAAGCGGAGAAGTTAGTTATGGTACCAGGGTCAAATCAGAAGCGGGGAAGTCGGGGTTTTAAGGTGCAACAGGCGATAATAAGAGACTTGGCGCTAGCGCTTTTGGTCATCTCCGGTATCTCTCGCTAGTCCCCTAAGCTAATGGACTCGAACGGCTGATACGAATAGGTGCAATACAATTGTCACAAGCCTCCCATCCTCTATCAATGGTATCGGGCTTCAATCCCTAGTAGTTTTGATGAGTTTGAAATGGTGTGATTCATTTAGAATCCGAAAAGCTTAAATTTGTAGTTCCTCAGTTCTATCTAAAGCCTTCAACCTGTTCATCCCTGGACAATCTTTGACACCAACTCTGTAGCAGCGACAGTGTCTTCATCGCGGAAATGCCTACCAACAATTTGCAACGCCAACGGTGCCTCGGCATACTCTTCGGGTGAGTCTACTCTTGTATTAGCATTAATTCCAGCAACGTTGCCAGCAACATGACTTACACTTATTGTATTCTCTTTCCTCTTGGGCTGATCGGGGTTTGAAGTCAGAGTATGGGGCATCGGTTGACTCAACCTTTAGTCCGGTCGGGAATGTAATGGCTGGCTGATCGAGGAGATTCCAAATTGCCGTGTATGGAATGTAATGACCATCGCCCAACTTTGCCGCAGGCCCGACATAGGCAGGACAGAGGAGAAAATCAACGCCTCGATCCTTCATGATCTTATGGTACCTGAAGAAGTCAGCTAAGTCAGCCTAGAGTGTACTGTATACTTACTGCTCTCGAAAAGTGTCTCTTTTGACATTAAGATCCCAGTTCTCCTGCACAGTAAGGGGCCGTGGCGGAGAAAAGTTAAAGATATAGTCCGACAGCGGCGCAATAGGTTCTCCTCCCTTTTCCAGAAGTTCCTTCTGTGTCACAGCACATTCGGGAAAGTACAGTTTTGAAACCATGTCCATGCCCTTTTGGTGGTTATATGGCTCAAAGTCGACTACAGTAATGCCTGCTGTCTTGAGCTTCTCAACGGCGTATCTGAGTGCGCGGAGGACTGGAGGATGGGGTCGGACAATGCTGCGACAACAGTTAGCTGATGGACACGATAAGGAAGAGAGAACTCACCCATCCTCCCACATAACACCAATAGTAAAGCTACCAGGCTTTAGCGAACTGGGCTGCTTCCAAGCCTGAGGTACCAGCGATGTCTCAATCTCCCAGGGTTCCTGAGCAAGAACAGCTTTCTGAAAAAGGCCAAGATCTTCTGCAGTATTGGCCAGAGGAGAGATAACGCATCGGATGCTCTCTTGCCCAGCACCAGGGAGACACACGCCTTTGTACGGGTTTCGCAGTGCGGTAGTTCTCATTCCATATGCGCCACAAAAAGCAGCGGGTACTCTAACAGAACCTCCAAGGTCGGTACCAATACCCAAAGCTGCGCAACGTAGTCCAAGCGAAGCACCTTCTCCTCCACTCGAGCCGCCGCATGTTAATGTTCGGTTGTGCGGGTTCACAGTCGTGCCGTAGATTGGGTTCGAACAGTCAATGTGCTAAATCATCAGTGACAGGTCATCGAATGGGGAAGGCTGACTAACCATTACGCTTTGAGGCTCATTCGTTCGCACATGAAATACTGCTCCAGCCTTCTTACAGCACTGCACAATCAAGGCGTCTTCTTCGGCAACGTTGTCGATAAGGGCGACGTAAGCCGAATGAGCAATCCGTCCCTTATGGCAAATATGCTCCTTGGTCGAGATCGGGATACCGTGTAAAGGCCCCTTGACTTCGCCGGTTGCCTTGAAGTAGGCATCAAGTTCAGCAGCGGCTTCGAGAGCATCAGCACTCATAAACTCGGTTGCAAAGTTGGTAAGTTGATGTGCGATATGAGCTCTCTTGAGAAAGGCAGTGACAGTCTCAACAGCCGTCAAAGAGCCAGAGGCCATTTGTTCCACCAGCTTCGTTGCGCTGGTAGCTGTGATCTCCAGCTCTCGTGCTGAGAGGAAACCGCATGTCTCGATGAAAGTGGAAACATTGAGCTGGTCAGCAGGTGGAAGCTGACCAGGTGGTAAAAGCCAAGCTGGGTTGATAGATTCGCGGAGGACTTTACGGCATTTCTCAGCTTGGATCTCCCAATCGGCGAGGACAGAAGTGTCTGCGGACTTTTGGGGCTGAGAATGGGAGACAAGTTCCCGAGGCAGAGATTCAACAACAGAGGCCATGATGTATGATGGAAAGGTAATGGAGGCAGACATATGAGGGATGATGATTAGATAGAGCTTGGCTCTAATCGTAGCTTTATATCTATACTAAGAACCTAGATACCATTGCCGGGCAGGACTCAGTCGACCATCTTCGGCCTCTAGCCCAGTATCATATGATGCATACTTAGAGACAAGCGAAATGCCGTTGCTAGAACCCCTTTCAAGATAACCTATCTCTCGGTAATGATATCTATTGGTAGGATTCTCGCAAAAGTCAATGATTGGTCAAGACATGGTCTCACGATTGCATCGGTTCAAGGTCCGCCAACCTGAAAGATAAGCTAAAACTCGTAAATATCAACTAACGTCGGATACGGGGAAACCGGCCACCCCCAGAAACCGGCCACCCTCAGCAAAACACCAAGATTGAGATCGCGATTGTAACTCAATTAAAAACACACCACCACATTTTTTATATTAAATAAAATTTCTATCAGTGAATATTTAGATGGAATTGAGTGCAAAGATCTTCGAGTTTTAATTTTTTAACGCGATATGATGTTCTTTCTGGCTGTAATACTTTTCGCATCTGATCACGAGCCTTCAAAATGGCCGGAACCTTCGCGAACTCGGCGTTTCCGTTATATGTGACTTTCTTCCTCTTTTTCGGCAGATATTCCTCCTTTTCTAATTGCATTATCCTGATTTCTCTGCTTTGGCGTTCAATCTCGAAGTTATGACTGTCTAATTGACTGCCAATCTTACGGAAAAGCAGCCTGACAGCAGGGTCTTCAGAGACAACGCCCGGGACAGCTTGGAGGGCCCGGCGAAGCTGTACAGATGATCGGGGTGTTATAAGAAGACGGGAATTCTTTTCTTTGGCCGGGGAAATAGCTGTAATAACGGGAGCTGGTGTCTCAGGAGGCTGAGTGACCATCGGGTTCATCAGGACCTTCGCCAGATTAACTGGCCACAGTCCGGTTGCTTTCCAGCCGGCTAGGGCGTTCAACTTCGTGATAGCTTCTTTCCGAGCTTTGTCGTAAGTATATAGGAAGGTGATCTTGCCGATATGACTCGAATCTGCGACAGAAGCAAGATCTGAGAGGAATTTTCGATATGCCCTCTTCAACGGTCCAAAGACTGCAACATCCAGCGGCTGTAGGACATGAGAAGCATGTGCTGGAAGGAAAAGCACGAATATGTTGTTATTATAACACTCAAACAAGAAGTCTTCAGTCATATGACTTCCGTGACCGTCGAGAATTAGAAGACGCGGTTCTTTTGGATTCTCGGGCTTTGTTGACGGAATAAACACCGTTTTCAGCCAAATCAACGCAATATGATTATTTGTCCAGCCCTTCTCACTACAGGTGAATTCCCAGCCTTCCAGGAAGTCTAATTTCTCAGGAAAATGTTGTTGTTGGACCGTTTTCCCTTTAAAGATCACCAAAGGTCTCAGGACTTTCCCTGTTGCCGAGATACACTCGAGAATTGTGATCCAAGACCTCGAACCAGGCTGACGAATAAGTACTGACTTCTTGTCCTTGCAACCAAGGAATAAACCGTTCAGTCCTATCCCTTCCATCATTCCAACTTCGTCGACGTTGTATCTGTTCTTCTGCTTGACTATTCGAACTGCCGGCATCGAGAATAACATGAAGAAGGCCTTGATAAGTTCAGTAGAAGCTCCGTTATAACGGTCAGAATCCATACTCTTGCCCGGTAAAGTCTTTACTTCTTTATTCCTGTCCATAAAAGACTGTAACCAGCGTTTTCCGACGCCTTCTGGGAAGCCGTTGCGTATTGCAATCTGGTTTGCAAAGTGTCGGACCTGTTGGTGCGAAACAGGGCACCCCAGGTCAGCTTGGACCATAATCCAGTCTCGTAATCTTCTTTCCTGAACAGCTGAGAGCTTTTGTTCAGGTTCATGAGCTTGTCTTGGTGTTGTGGCACCTTTAATTCTGTCTTGGAGTGTTGAACGGTTGATGCCACAAGACGCTGCAGCTTTGTTCATAGAAACTCCTTCCGAAACCATCTGAAGAGCGGCGCTCATATCTTCTTCAGTGAATTTCGTCATTCTGAATTGATTGGTATACTTTATAAGTTCATACGATTAAAATTGGTGGAGTTGTGAATTTTTTAAGATATCATTAATTGGGAGGTTGGGTCAAAAAGCGGGTGGCCGGTTTCTGGGGGTGGCCGGTTTCCCCGTATCCGACGTTA
>LBNR01000033.1:72600-120703 GCA_001262555.1 Fusarium nygamai | reverse complement strand
TATGCAGCCTACGGGCGGCCGCGATGATTCCATCTTCTTTGGCAGCCGGCCTTGCACGAAACCGTACCTTCTTGCAAGCATTGAGTAGCCCTTGCGCTTGTGTATCCGATACGGCAGGGGGCCGCTTACCCTGGAGCACTTGATCGATCCGAAACAGAGACCGCCAGCTTTGAGACGCTCGGTAGGCACGGTGAAGTGAGCTTGTCACGGTCAAGGTCGTGCTGCCGGCATAGCTATAGTTAAATGTCCGGAAACTATGATTGCTCATCCCGGCAAGGTACGCAAGATCCGCTTCATCCTCAACTTCTTCAGATGCCGCCATCTTACCCATGTCGAAATTAGCCTGCTCCCTGGCGCTGAACTTCTCCTTTGTAATAGAAGCAGCAACTTGGCGCCACCATGCCACCTGGAACTGAGGCACCTCTGCCCGCACGCACGCCCTCCGCAGACAGGATGAGACCATACCGTCCCTCCAGACCTCGCCACCAAGCTTTGACCATAGGTATGGCGAAAGTAGAGCCCCCGGCTTGCTCTGACGTAGAAAGGCCTGACGCAACGGCAGCACGAACGCGAGATATGTCAAGAGGAGGCTTCCAACGGCTGGGGGTAGGAACCTGATGTTATCCTTCTCCTCCCCGGTCTGTTCCTGGCTTTTACTGTATCGCACATATATCATGACCATCTTCTCCCACAGAAATACCGATCGGCGGCGGGCACCCGTGTTGATGTACGTGATGGAGAGTAGTTCTGGGGAGCGTAATGGAGGGCCTGAAGGAACCGAGATGGGTGCCAGCATCCTATTGAGGAACTCCTGAACATGCGCCTCATAGATAGCTATCGCCTTGGGGCAGAGGCGAACCCCACCGTTTGGATCCAGCCGCACGAATACCTGCCGTAGATCCGCCCTCTCTTCGATCTGTCGGAGCAGGGCGTCATGCGTCCCCGCCAGTATCTCGCGATTCCTCTCGTCTGTCAACCACGAAGCGCCGTAGTCGTCTACATCTAGATCGTCGTGCAGCCTCCACGCCTCAATCGGAGCAACATCCCTCATTCCAAACAGGAGCTTATCATACAGGAGCGAGTGCGCCTGGCGGAACTCAGACTCGACCAGCTGTGTCACTTGTTCCATGTGCAGTTTCGTCCCCATATAGTCGACCGTTTCCCCATCAAGGGACCAGCGGGCTTGGTGCTTGGCGAGACTGGTGCGGGAGGCCGCAAAGAGATATAGTCTCCATTGCAGTATATGTCCGAAAGGTGTCTCCGCCATCTGCTGAAAGTACTTCTTGCACATTTGATCCAGCAGATCGGGGATTCCGTCTTCATCGTCCTGCTTCTGGAAGCACACAAAGTCGAACAGGATAAGCTGGGCAGTCCAGGTGAGTGCCGATAGATTGCTGTTGAAGTTCCCTGGTTCGCGCCATGTGCACCGCTTGTGCTGCTCGTTATCCACCCGGCGCGTCAGAGCCTTCGTCCGGCTGAGCATAGCACAGAAGCTCAAGATGGCAGACCGAAATGGCCTGCTTCCGACAGTCTGGCAGATGAGCGAGATGTAAAATTTGCGGATGCTGTGCTTCAGCTCGGCGTCATGCTCATTATAGTCCCTGGTAGCTATCCCATCCTTCTTATCGCAACTTGGCGTCTCCCTCCCCTTTGCCGCCTTGTCTCGCCTCCGCAACGCACCGATGACGTCCTCCATGGCTCTTCGTTGTAGAGGGGTCGTTTCGATTGTATCCTGCGGCACTGCATGACTTTCATCCCCTCTTGTGAAATGGCCATCCTCACGATATACCACCCGGTAATAGTATGCCAACAGCTGCTTTGTGATCCGGAAATAAGAGGTAAGAGATGACTCATTCTTGAAGCTGCGGAATCTGCTGGCTTTTGCACTGCTCATATGGCTATCGTCGCTGCGGAAATTGCTTAGCCTCTTCGCACGCTGCTGCGTCATCTTGCGATCGGGTGATTTGTCGCTGCATAACTTATATGCGTCTCTGAGCGTACTCTCGGCTGCGGCAAGAATACGCCTGAGATCTATATCCGTATCAACTGCGCCGCCTTCTTCTTCTTCTCCATCATCGTCATCGTCATCGTCCCCGCTTCGTGGTAATGCATACGACGACATGATCTCGGTATCGCGGAGACCGTGCAGGTGTGTAGGGAACCCGGTATGGACAAGCCAGGGTACCCGATCAGCCCGTGACGCCTCGACATCTTGCACAATTTCGGCTTCCTTATCTAGGTCACGCGAGGCCTGGATGATGTCAGCCTTCAGGTCTTCAAACAGCTTTCCTTCCTCCTGTGACGTGGACGCCATGGCCAGGCGCGACCCCGCCAGCGCTCCTCCCGTTAGTGGCAGAGATGGGTCTTCTTCGACCAGAAAATAGTCGATAAGGCCCTTAGCCGTGAAGTATGTCTGGAGCTTGCATGCCCTCCAGAGAGGCATAGCGTTCGTATGCTCCGAGGCCTTCCTCCCGTGAACCGGCATATGGTTACGAACATGGACCCTTTCTAGTCCCAATATGCTTCACGGAAAGAAAGTTTTGCATAGACGAATAATGTAGGTCTATCTACTTTCTAATACAGTATTAAATAGGCTCAACTTCAAAATATTTAATTCTTCCTTTAGCAGAGCAAAAGGTCTGCACATAACAAGGTTCGAACTTCTGCAACTGTTCCGCCTGCATTGGCGTCATCCCCAACTTATGCCCTGATATGTGATCCCTAATCTTATCTGACGATGTTGTGAATCGTAAAGGTCCAGCAGTGTGAGGGCAGACGTTGCACCGGAACCCTTCGTGTACCGGCAAACCTCGAATTTGAGCAACTTTTTGGTTCGGTATACATAATTGAGCAAAGGAAGAAAGTTTATACCGGCTGAACCTTTCTATCAAATTCTTACAGGCCGCACCTGTGATCTGGTGGATGGAGTTTAGGTGACTATACAACGACCTAGTTTGTGGCTGAACCATCGAGCCGCATGTGATGCATATCAGAATTTCATACTGGGAGTTGTAGATAAATCCATCCGATAGAGTATTCAGCTTTTCGCCACCTATAGTTATCCTGGCCTTCTTGGAGGCTCTGTCTGGACTACCGGGGCTTGGTGCTCTCTTGCATGCATGTGAGGTAGTTCTGAGAGACCTGCCGGGTTCCTTCTCCAGAGCCTGACAGTTATCACGGTAATACTGAGTATTCCAATCTTGCCACGTTGTGGAAAGTCGATAGTACATCTCGAGAAGCTCTGGTTGTAGCCGATATGGCAGCGCCTTGTCGATCGCATAAGCCGTTAACAACATTCGAGGATGATGACCGGCCCCTGCCGCGAACATCCGTATTGGATCGTCTGCGTTATTTGGGTAGTAATAGTTCCTCTTTTCCACGAGTTTGCTGATATACCGCTTTGAAATCGCCAGGGCTGCTTGCCTATATAAAGAAAGAGTCCATGGTGTGACGAGATCTCGAGTCAAGTATTTGAGGATGCCCGAGGCCTGCACTGAATTCAGATGCTTTTGCCTCCCAGAAGGATCTTGAAAGAGAAATTCATTACTTTTGTAGTGGGGCATGTGTAAGATCGTAGCTAAGAAGTCAATCGTAGGCCGAATTACAGCGAGATACTTCAGTAAGCTTAGACTGAGATTTGGCGGTAGATATCGAACAATGTAAAAAGAATAGTTATTCGATGCCCTGGCCTTGTTATAACTGATCACGATTATCATTCTTCCTCCGTAGAAGAAAACGTTGCGTATAGAAAGCTCGGTGTTGAGGCAACGAATGCTGGTAACTTCACTACCTCGGCCAGGTAATCCGCCTGATAGCTGTAATGCAGCGAAGGCAGATTTGTTGAGATCGACGCCAAGATTCAAGTATGCGAGACATGTGTCAGGACACCAATGAGATGCTGTTGCAAATGGCTTGCCACGAAATTGAGACGTTCGAAGCTTGTTCGCCAGCATCTCCCATGCATCCGATAGGTTGTTCTCAGGTTTTTGTAAAAATGACCATCCAGCCCTCCGGCAACTCAGGTCATCCATAATGTCATCAACATTGAAACTCGGCCTAATGCCTAGCATCATTTCTTCAACCTGCTCCTCAACAAGTGTGATGGCCTTATGGTAAGTCCTACAGAAGTCAGAGAGCCTCACTTCTTTATCATTGCCAACCACAAACGAACGACCATCAGGAGCCCAGGAGAGATTCCCGGGCATGCCCTCCTGCCTAACAATGGACTTAGCAAACGCCTTTAGCTCGATGAGTTCCCCAAAAGGTGTATAGCAGCCCCGTATAAGATATTTTTAGCGGATAGCTTCGAGCCGCTCGGGCTGAGAAGAGTATTAGTCTCGAGATGGCCAGTAGTACGCAAGAGTACTGTAGCCATACACAGGAAGGGCATACTCTAAGAAAAGGGCACGTCCAATCCACATGAGTGCCGCTAGGCCAGGTGTAGAGTTGTGAGCTGAATGGTAAGACATAGATCGCCTTTGTATCCCCATAACAACAGTATAATAAATGATAGCGGAAGACGACATGTCTCCAGCTGGGTCTCGATATGTCCAGAACATCATTGAGAGTTGGAATAAAGCCTCGGATAGCTCCAGCCAAGGCCTGGATGGGAGGACGAACTCCGACTCATTTCTCATCGAATTATTATCCACACCCAAGTGCGTGCCTTCTTCGATGTCACTATCCTCGTCGCTCTCATCACTGCTCGCATGACTTGATTCGTCGTCCTCAGCGGCGCGTACGCAAGAGTAGCCTTGTTCACTTCCATGTAGCTGGGTTACGAGAGATACGATGTAATACATTATCCTTTCCTCATCCAGCCCCAATTTAAAATTGTAGAGCTCTTGCCGCTGGCGCTCCTTGAATCTTAAAACCCGAAAGACGAAACAGAGAAATCGCTTCCACACAGAAATGTATCTTTTCAAGCACGATACAGCCCGAAACGGATGTGGCCAAAAGACATCTTTTGAATATGTATTCAGCCAACAACGAGACGTGTATGACGTGCGAATTATTGTAACCATCACACGGTTGAACATGAGATCAACACCCTGGAGCAAAATGCGCAGTTGAGTTTCGGCCTCAGCAGAGCTCTCGATCGAAGCTCCTTTCCATTGGCCAAGTAGGTAATCTTGACCTTGGACAAAGTCTGGTTGTTGTGCTGATGCAGTGATAACTTCGAGCGGCCGGTTACGAAATAGATCGGGCCAACGAGTGTGTCGAAGCCATGGCGTCGTCTCGTTTTGGTCGATAATTCCAGCCCGGTCATGGGGACTGCTTCCCTGATGTGTTCTTGGCGTTTTCATTGATATTTATAGCGCAACTTTTGTTCCTGTGTCACTCAGTGATATCTTTAGGGGCTGAAGATTTCCGAGAGCTGTGTCCTCTGTGAGTTCTACACGTCCCCTGAATGCGTGGCTTCAACGCGCTGTTCGCGTCGAAGTCCGTAATCAAACTTAGATTATATTACATACTACCTGGCTCTCGGCCATTGCTTCAAACTCAGTGAGAATCGTACAGGGGTTAGAAGTTGAACACCAATCAGGCGGCTAAGCGCCTGCCGCGTCACCGAAAGTGGAGCCGCGGCAGTTTCACTACGTACCCTCTTTCAAGTAAAAGAGGAAAACAGGGGTAAAAGCCCAATCAAGACGCGTCAAAGTCCTTTTTCACTTGAATTTGGAGCTGGAATAATGATGTAGGCTAGTGCGTGACCGCGAAACTCAAAAGGGTAATTTCGACTGACCCGATGGCTTCGTACACAAGGCACATCACGGGGTGTAGAATTGAGTTCTCTCCAACCAGAGACTTGTAGCTGCGAAAGTTTCACTGCCTGAATCCTTGCTGGTTATACGTGGCTGATTCATGGCGTCCTGGTATCCCTCTTCTCGTTCCAATATCTGTGTCAGGTGGACGGACGCTTCTGGGGGAAGACTTTGAATCGTCGCCTGCGGCTTTGAGGAAGCTGGCTTCGCTTGCGACTTCTTCTTTCTCTGCCGACTAGTATTTTGACTGACTTCAAACCATCTGTTGCCCGCCCTGGAAGGGAAAAAGCGTTGGCATGTGATGTTTTCGATCCACGGCAGTTCAGTGGGAGGTATTGGGCATTCCTTTGGTGGTCGTCCTCTGCACCTTGGATTGACCCATTGATGGGTTTTGGCACAATGAGCTTGAATTTTCTGAACCTGACGTACGATGAGGCCGCATGCTCGACACTTCAGTCCATCCGGCTTCGGTGCGCCAAGGCAAGCAATGGGGTCGATTGTCGGTGGTGGATACTGCAGCTGATCTAGCTGAGACTGATTTCGTAATACATGGGGCAATTTTTGTATGGTTTCCACTAGCTTGCGCCGACTTTCCGGGTCTATGTCGTGATGTCGTGTTCGCAAGTGCGTGGCAACTTCATCTGCAACACACCCAAACTGGCACAACTGGCACACAAGGAGCTTGTATTCAAGAAGTAGAACGAACGGGTAGATGGCACCGGACGAGCCACGTTCTATGATAGAGCTCATCGTCGTGGCGCAGTGTGGTGATCGAAAGTTGAAGTGTCACAGTTAAAAATTCCAACTTCTTTCCGATTGCAGTTGCCCCCCCCTAAATGAGTCTTACGCGACGCGTACAAGCGTTCCTCGCGTATGACGTGCCTCAATTAGATAGCAAAGTTTATGGCCAATCATAAATTCAACTCTACCCCCTTGCTAAAATGAACTCTACCCCTGGTAAATATCAACTCTACCCCCCCTGTCGACCTGTCGAGTGATTTTCTGAAAATCAATTCTACCCCCCGGCATAAATCAACTCTACCCCCTGTGAAGTGGGGCAAAATAAATCAACTCTACTAAAGTTGATTTTGGTATGTAGCACTAGGCGTCGGCGCGGTTCGGCGCGTGCCGCATCGAGACCCAGGAGTTCTTAGTACAAAAGGGCCCTGGCTTGGCGCGTCTCTTGAACCCGTCCTTCCAGATGCGATTCACGGTTTTTCGGGTATCCCGTGCGTCTTGTTTCCCGTTCCAGGATTGGACTTCTCGCTTATACAATCAGCTGCTTAGGCAATGGTCTCTATTGGCGATCGACTGGCCGCCACTGCTGCGGGCCAGCTGTCATGCGTCCGGAATCTGCTGCCTGGCGCCATCCATCGTCGCTTCCCGTCCACTCGCTCACGCTCCTGTGATAGCTGCATGAGCGGAGCGCTTACTAATTGGTTTATAATGTCCGGCGCCCGCTACACGCGCGCCCGGGCGCGCTTTTAGAATTTTTTACCTTCTAAATTCTACAAAATTAGTAGAATTTATTTAAAAATTAAGAGAAAATATCTATGATATCTATTATATTATATCTATATATATATAATACTTTAATCACTATATCTTCAATATTCAATTAGTTATAAGGTATTTAAACCTGCGCTTAGTCATCATTTATTAAATTCGCGCGCCCAGGCGCGCGATTAGTCTCATTCAACTTTCAATAATTATAATAAAATTAAAGAAAATTATAATAAGAAAACTAAGATCATAAGCATATTTATGATGCTATTACATATTACATACAGAGTTTTTATAACTTAATATAAATGAAATGTTGGGTTATTATAGAAAACGTAAAAAAATCTAAATGCGCATCCGGGCGCGCGTGTAGCGGGCGCCATAATGTCCCTTTGTGGCGCTCCGTCAGCAATTCGCGTACGGCGTACTACTTGCATTTGTTCGGCTGCTCAATCGGCCCAGCCTTGTGGAGTCGAGGCCCCCCGGTCGCGGAGCCGTCTGTATCTTGACAGCCGAGAAGATATATGTTAGTGCTCCTCCGCCCTCGCCTGTTTCACCTAGCAAACGTCTCGGTAATAATAACCAAGAGCAACCTGTCATCAACCCATGTCGCCATGGCTAAACACTACCTCTTGCTCATCTGCACCATCGCCTTCGTCGGCGTTAATGCCGACGACCTGGCCGATTTCTCTAACAATCTAGCCACAGACTTAGGTCCCCTTCTCGCTCTATTCGGCGAATCTATGACCAAGCAATACCTCAGCGAGAGTACATCCTTTCTGGACTATCTCATCTTTGCTATGGCTCCAATTGGGATTCTCGCCGCGATTGTCTCCACAATTCGAGTTTGCGGCCACTTATCTCTTCGTGCCTTCATCGGCAGATCTCAGGAAGGGGACGGCACGATCGAGGCGGAATTGTGCACGTCTACAAGCCGTGACGTATGCGAGCTATTCAATAGAGGCGGTATTACGCGCGTTCTCGGCCAGCCGAGTATCCTCGAGCTCGTCTATACTCCGCGCCACGGCGGGCTGGAAAAGCAGAACCTCGGCTCCGGCAAGGATAACACAGGACTGGTCCTTTCCCGAAACTACTTCGAGAAGGATTATGGGAAGTCGGAAACCCCCGACTGGGAATTGGTCGAAGGCTCTATATTCGAGAGAAAGAGCAACTGGGTCCCTTCAGCCAGCAAGTTTGCTCCAAACCCGAACCTCTCGCTCAACATCGGCATCGTAAAGCGACCAAAATGGGTTTTCCTTGCGATCGCTGCTGCAGGATTCGTCCTTCAAGCCGGCGTTCTCGCACTGGCCGGTGTTGGCGTTTGGGTTCTTCACTGGGATCTCGGTGAGGGAGGAGATTCTTCATCAAGAGATTACGCGCCAGTCATGTTCATAACTGGTACGGTCCTCATGTGCGGCGGAATGGGGAGCTGTGCATTTCTCATCGGACAGACTACGCACGAACTTCGCTTCCGACGTAATTCTCAACATCCATCACCGCGACCGCGCCTTCTCTGGCTCCAGCCCGGCCCCCAGCGCATTGGGGATCAAAACTTTGACCCCTTCGCATATATTGAGACCGAAAAAGACCCTCTCCGAGTTTGGATGTCGTCGCAGAAGTACTTTGACGAAAATTCCGAGAGGAATTCCGAGCGGTACACATTCTTCGCTGTGTCGGCTGTACTGGTCGGATACATTATGCAATTTATCGGGCTCCGTGGAATGAAGGCTTGGGTCTCTCTCGCACAACTGGGCATCACTGTTATTATGAGCATTCTGCGTGGATGCCTCCGCATGCAGCGACTTGGCAGGAATGCTAACGAGTTGGCGAAGATGCCTGATTTGGTTTCGGGGCATGAGCTAGACTGGCTGTCGTTTCGGATTGCTCGGCAGAACCCATATTGGCACGTCACCGGCCTGCACGGGGAGGCTACTGAAGTTGAACCACAGAGCAGGGATTCAAAAAACGCATCTCAATCCCATGAGCTTTCTTCCGAGGCAATAAAGGAGGTTCATTCTCATAGTGTGGTCCCACTGGCTCCAAACTTGTCTCATTCTACCGTTATGCCTGGGGCAAACAATACTGGCTGGGCCGGCTGCGACGAGTTGCTCCGAATCCGAGTGCGGCTTGCCCATTTGACGGGCCATATCTGCTTTGATAACATCGAGGATTCAGAATATCAGAAGTGGGAAGATGGATACATCAAAGTCCGCGTTAAAGCAGATGAGCTCTCTGCCGCCATTTGTCGGGCTGTGGCGAATCTGTTCTCGAAGACACGACAGAAGGATATTATGCTTCGAATTCAAGCTGCTTCCCTCGATGAAGACCAGGCAACTCATCCGGAGCAGCGAATCAGTGTCACGCTCAAGCCACCACCCACGTCCTCGCAAGCAGGCTGGCGCATGGACTCTGCACAACTTGAAGCAATCTTAGGTCTTTGGATGTGGACCTTAGTTTCTGGTAATCGGGTCAAGAAAGATGATGAGTCTCTTCAAACCATCTCACTGGCAGAAAAGGTCGGGCGGGCGAGAATTGTTTCAGCCGGCCCTGATGGCAAGAGTTGGAATAACAAAGCCAACGACATACAGGGCGAAATGAACCTCTGGCTTGGCCCCAGCGCAGTGGAGTTTCTTGACGGCACCATCAATCTCGACAAGCAGGGTCGTTACGGCCTCGCCACACTATGGCAATCCGTGAGCGGTGCTGAAAACCATTGGAAGACTCTATCACTGAAAGAGATGAGTTCGAACGCAAATCAACCGAAATCGTTTCCACCGCGAACTCTGCAACGATTCTGTGGGTGGAATCCCGTCCACAGAGTACTAGGGAAGATGAGTTCCACGGACCAAGTCAAGCTTCGGATCCAACTTGCCCAGCTTGCTTCGACGAACATCTCACTGCTAGACCTCTGCGCCCAGGAGCTCTTCACAGCACTCATGGTGTCACTGGCTGGACTTCTGACCATCGATAAGACGACTATCGTCGAGAGTGCTGGTATGGTACGGCTGGAAAACACAACGGTTCGCATTTTCGCAGATGCTTTCGTGGGAAGCGGTTTGGGATCTTATTCCGACGCTTTGCTATGTATCGTACCTGCATTGCGGAAGCAACTGCCCTCTCCAGACCAGGAACACATGTTGTCGGCAATCATTAAGGCGGCCGAAGACTACCGTCAGAAGTCAGAATGGGAGCGAGCAGAGATCTTGTTGCGGTGGGCATGTGCGCGTTTTTCTGCAGCTCACGGCGAAGAAGGTGGCTCCAGCCACTTCTTCACGAGAGCCCTGCGTGCGACGGGAGAACTCTATCGCTGGTCACTTGCACAGGCTTCTTCCAACGGCGCGAGAAAGGAAATCGGAATAGCTGGCGTCGAGTGGATGACCAAGACCTATGGCAGCGTGGGTGAGGGCAATGCAGAGGTCAAGGAGATTCTGAATTGCTATCAGGAAATCGCACAAAGAATTGCCCAACACCCCGCGGATAGAGATTTGGCTCAAGATACAGGCGGAATCCACGGAAGCGGTCACACTCAACACCGACTCGTACAAGCAATTCGAGATCGCAAACGGACGGAGGCATTATATAACCTTTGTTTTATCACCACGGACGCCTTTGTTTCCGAAGACTTGCAACCAGCACTTCCTCTAGCCGTCCGTAATAACTGGCGCGAGGTTGTAAGCGCGCTTCTGGAGATGAAAGCAAACCCAAACAGCCGAGATGAAGGCGAGAGAACAGCAATTTCCTATTGCGCAGAACTTGGCTATGAGTTTTACGTGAAGGCTTTGATTGATCTCGGAGCGTCCTTGGATCTATCAGAGAAGCATCAGCGGACTCCGTTGTTTTGGACGGCCCAACATGGGCACGAGAATATCGCCGAGCTTCTTCTTAACACTGGATACGTGGACGCTAACAGGCGAGACGTAGACGACCAGACGCCGCTATTGGTGGCCGCCGAGAAGGGACACGAGGCCGTCATTCAGCAGTTGATCGCGAAGGGCGCCAACACCGAAAGGAAAGATAAGTCTGACCGGACGCCGCTACAGGTGGCCGCTGAGAACGGACACGAGGCCGCTGTCCAGCAGTTGCTCGCGAAGGGCGCCAACATCGAGTCGAAAGATACGGATGGCCGGACGCCGCTATCGCGGGCCGCCGCAATGGGACACGATACAGTCGTCCAGCGGCTACTCGAGAAGGGCGCCGACCTCGAGTCTAAGGATGAGAATGGCCGGACGCCGTTATCGTGGGCCGCCTCAACTGGGCACGATGTCGTCGTCCAGCGGCTACTCGAGAAGGGCGCCGACCTCGAGTCTAAGGATAGCGAGTATGATAATATTCAACTCTCAATAGCCGCAAGGTACGGGCACGAGGCCGTCGTCCAGCGGCTACTCGAGAAGGGCGCCGACCTCGAGTCTAAGGATGAGAATGGCCGGACACCGCTATCGCGGGCCGCCGCAATGGGACACGATACTGTCGTCCAGAGGCTACTCGAGAAGGGCGCCGACCTCGAGTCTAAGGATGAGAATGGCCGGACGCCGTTATCGTGGGCCGCCTCAACTGGGCACGATGTCGTCGTCCAGCGGCTACTCGAGAAGGGCGCCGACCTCGAGTCTAAGGATGAGAATGGCCGGACACCGCTATCGCGGGCCGCCGCAATGGGACACGATACTGTCGTCCAGAGGCTACTCGAGAAGGGCGCCGACCTCGAGTCTAAGGATGAGAATGGCCGGACACCGTTATCGTGGGCCGCCGCAATGGGACACGATACTGTCGTCCAGCGGCTACTCGAGAAGGGCGCCGACCTCGAGTCTAAGGATAAGTATGGCCAGACGCCGCTATTGCGGGCCGCCGCAACTGGACAGGATGCCGTCGTCCAGCGGCTACTCGAGAAGGGCGCCGACCTCGAGTCTAAGGATTGGTTTGGCCAGACGCCACTATCATGGGCCGCTGCAACTGGACAGGATGCCGTCGTCCAGCGGCTACTCGAGAAGGGCGCCAACCCCAAGTCTATGGACAACGGTTGGCGGCCGCCGGAGTGGTGGGTAGGGATGGATTTAATACCGTATTATTCAGCCGAAGGCTGACTGTCGCATATCAGCCTGTCGCACACACGGCATAGCCCACCGGATTATTTCCGGAATTCCACTCGGAATTTCCGTTCCACACGGATTTCCGTCTTCTATATAAGACAGCAACGTCATTCTCTTTTGTATAGTACAATTGCTCCTTAGATAATTCTCATCAATTGACTGGTGCCATCAATGATCCCTGTGGAGCCAATTGTCTGACACCCAGAGACTCCTGACGAAGAATCCAGAAAGCCAATCTATCTTCCTGATTCTTGGATAACCGTTGGCCAGGCTGAATCTGCTCTTTTACCGCCGCCTGGCCGTTAAATCTGTCGATTAGAGTCCTTCGAGGCACGCCCCGTCTCTGGGCCGCTTGAGAGGGCGAACAGCCATTATCGGTGATATCCAGTATAGCCTCAGCCATGTCGTCTTCCGTATATTTCCAACGAGGCCGCGATGAAGGCATTTTGACCGTGTTGTGAGAGACCAGCAGCAGAAATGTTGGAGAGGAGTGGTGAGGAAATTGGGGATCGAACTGGTGAATTTTCCTTGCAACGACCCACATACATCACGTGCCCCACTCAACTGCATGAGACCTAAACCATAAATTGCAATCAATTCTATATTTGACACAAGCAACCGCTTGTAAATGGCCTTTTTTTGCCGAAGCTGTGTATAAATGAAAGTGTTGAGTTTTGGTGGGGGAATTTTTTTTTTGCCTGGCGAAAGGGTGGGGTTGGCGAAAGGGTGGTGGCGTATGGTAATATGGGACACTGAGTGAGTTTTGGGGAGGGATGATTGTTCACAGCATTTCTTTCTCAGTATATATAACTTTGATGCATATCCATCTAATTATGCCTTGTGGAACGAAGCACTCGTCGTCGAGTGAAGCGCTCAGCCTAAAGGATATTGAGTAAAGCACGTATCCATTAAGCCTGGCTCGTTGGCTCTGCCATGACCGTGATCTTACGCTCGCCTCGTATCCAGAGAAGATCTTCCTCGGATTAATCGCTGATCGATCTGCGTTCTCCTCATCGTCGGCCAGTAGCCATGGTCCCCTCTCGACTCCGCAGTGGCACTGGTGGTCGAAGTATCCCAGGAGACCCGTAGAGCCGTGAATATGGCAGGGTGACTAGGCAATGCGGGTCCAGCCTTGGGGGGTCCAGGCAGTGTGATACACGCGGACTGTAGATTGGAGCATAGTCCAGCGTCTAGTAATGTCCATTGACGATATGCGGAAGTAGATGCTAGACGGCAGCCGGCTGCCACTCAGAGACATGAATCTCTTGTCCATTTGTCACTGGGCCCATCTCGACGGTGTTCAGACCCAGCCCAGGCAGTGGTTCGTGACATTCATCTGAACATCACGAGACTCTGTCTTTGACCTCTTCATCTCAACGCTCAAGTCCAAACTACTTCCTTCCTCACTCTCCAGCATCAAGTCCTTTTGCCAGACAACATGCAGTATAGAAGCGAGTCATGGCCGGCTGGAAGTCACCATTGAGCCACTCGCATAGCCTCAGCAGAGCGTGGATGATCTTGTAGCAGCCCAGCGGTGTTTTGGTATCTCCAATGATCGGGCCTTCATAAAGAGTGTAGGCATATCCGTCTTCACCGCCGGTCTGGTGGTCCTCCATAAAGAGGATAGACCAGTCGTGTCCACGGGCAGATAGGAGAGGTACGACCGTCGGATACAGGAGGCTTGTGTCGTTTTCCGGTTGCTCAAGCTCGCCGGGTATGGTTTGAGAAGTCGCCTGCGGGTCTAACGATTGCTGTCGAGCAATCTGCCTCGCTCGTGCCTGGCCGGCAAGCAAAGACTGACGTTGAAACCAAGCTGCAGTCCATAGGGTGAGTTGTTGTCGGTCATCTGTTCCAGTCTTGACCTTCGTCTCGATACCCACGCCGATAGGCTTGAAGCAAACGGGTCCGTATGTGGTTTGGTTGACTGATTGCACAATCGGATCTTCGCGAAGAACTGCCCGATAGAGGGAGTCGGGAATGGACACCGTCAGGGCAAAGTCGACAAGCTTATCCGGAAACGAATCGGCTTCCCCACGACTTAGACGCAATGTGGTATCGATATGAGCGGTGGTGATGTTTCGAGACTGTATACCGTGTGAAGGAACGTGTTGTCGGTAGGCAGCAAGCGCTAGCTTCAGGACTTGGCTATGAATGTCGCTATTCCATGTCGCTTCAGACGCTCCAGAGCCGTCCAAAAACACCGCTTCTTGCGTAATATCGAGGACCTGATGAAGCTGTGCCTCAGCAAAATACGGCGCGCATTGTGGATCGTCGATGAAGATGTCCGGGAAGTCCTCAACAAGATCACCGACCGAGTCAAGGAAGAATTGTTTGAACTTGAGAGGCAGAATGCCTCGAGGGTTGATGTTCGGCCGTTGAATATTTCGGTAAAGATTTCGCACGCCGAGGACATCGGGGAGATCCTTGCTGTTCAGCCCCAAGCCTTTGTATTGAACGGGTCGAGAGGAGAGCTCCAGCGCAACCATATCCTTAGGACGGCGGCGGCTTGGGCTGCTCATCGACGTCGCGACCGTCGAGCCAGATTGTGTAGGCTGGCGTCCTCGAAGTGTTCGAGCCGGCGATGCAGATCTCGGGGGGGGATTGGGGGAGTGCGACGAGGATGCAGCGGACGGCGCGGGGAGGCTCGGCGGAGGGAAGACGGGAATCTGCCGGGTCGGCAAAGGGGGGCTGAGCTCGGTCGCTTCGACATCTTTTCGACGTGGGCTTCGTCTTCGGGAGGTTGAAGATACGGAAGACGAATCTTTGACGTCCATCGTGGGCGTTGGGAGGCGGGTGTTGAAGCGCGATGCTGGAGCTTCATCGAGGGCGCGCCGGCGCTTAAGGGGTCGCGGGTTGGACGCGAATTCTACGTCGTCGAGCCACAATAGAATAGAACAGGTAGTGGGAACGCCAATCGCCAAGTCTGGCATCTTGCGACTATGACTCCAGAGTCATGACGGGGCAGGTGGTCAGGATAGCTTGGAGCATGATTATTTGTTGTGGATAGTGAAGATGTTGACCTTGGTGGCTAGACTACCGGCTAATATTCGGCAACATGTGCTCATAGCAAAGTTAGCAAAGTTAATCAGTGATGGGATTTGAGTGCCGGATTTCGCTTGTGTTTGGGAGCACTCAGCCAATAAGATCGCGTCTTGGACGAACAGCACCCTTGTCGATTCCAGGAACTAGTACGCATCGGTTTTAAATGGAACGCTATCCCTGTGAAACAGCTCGGTACCCTTGCTCGCTTGATAAGATAAGATAAGGGATAATCCGAATACCGCAATAAATATTAATCCGGACACGTCCAGCCTGGGAAAAGCGCCTCTTCATAGTGCTACATACCAAAATCAATTCTACTGAATTGATTTATTTCACCTCCACATTACAGGGGTTAGACTTGATTTATGCCAAGGGGTAGACGTGAATTTGCGGAAGTCACTGACCGGGGGTAGACCTGATTTTTGCGGGGGGTAGACTTAGATTTCTGATTTGGGGGGCTTGTCACATGACGAGGCGCGGCGCCATGCTTACTGTAGGAGCCGAGGGTGAATCACATGCTCTCGCTCCACTGACTAACTGACGCGTGACGCGTGGAGCAGCAACTGGTGGCTGCCTGGGTGGCGAGAACAAGCCGACACTGTCCAATCTCAACGCTCCGACCCGAGACGAAGCAAATTCGAATAAATCGATATTTCTCGAAAAAGGTGACTAAAAGACGCTCCGACATGGACGTGTCGGCTTCATGACTCGCAACAACCTTGCAGAGCACGTGCCCTGGCTGTTGAACGACCAAGGCCGCTACAAGCCTGCAATACCACCGTTTCTGAGGGGGAGTGATGCCTCCCAAACTGGGTTGTCCCAGACACAACATTCAGACTCTTAAGAACGACGACGCTTTCAATCTGAACCGTCCAATCGACTTGACGACGAAACACATTAAAACGACGCCGTATCGACTACACCTTATCGGCGGGCTTGGCGCGAGGTTTCGGGATACGGACCAGGTGATAGTGGAGGACGACAGCATGGCCCGCCTCAAGTCGAGTTCGAAATCCAGGAAGCCCAATCTTGTTTCAAGGCCCAGCAGCTTCTCAGCCCCTCTTGCATCACCCCTAATCGCTTGACCCGACAAGATGCTTCTGCCAGGCGCACTAACCTCAGTAAGTACCTGGGTGCCGTAGAGACAATTCAAGCTAATTGGGTGTTTCCAGGTACATGGAGCCCGCAGCCTAGCAAGACACAAAGCCCACCACCGGAGAAGGCCCCGGCTCCGGCCCCGGTCCGAACCCTTCGTACGAGCAGCCCCGATTTCCCCGACCTCGACGCCGATGGTCTGGAGTACTTGGACCTAACCAACGATGCCTTTGACTCCCCCGACTCGCTATCGTTCAGCAGCGATGCGAAACTCTGGCGCGAAGATTACACATCTCGACCAAATCTAGTGGCCTCGAGCGGTAGAAAGAGAAAGAGCAGTGAAATCAGCGAGGAAGAATTCAGCGACCTGGGCGATTTCCCAGACATCTACGAACTTCTTGGTACCTATCCTCCCACCCCGAGCCCTGGGAGTCGATCCGGAACACGTCGAAGAGACGGATCTCGCAGCAATCGAACACGCCGAACCCGCGATGGCTTCAAAAACCATCTGTCAACCGAGATTTCACCCATCAGCGAGGAGGACGACGATGACATATTATCGCCCTCAAGATATGTACACAGTCCGCTTGCTCGTGAGCAATCCCCTCGGAAAGCGTTACCTGTCATCGACACTCAACCTCCCCCGAAGGGAGCAACAAGCCCTTTGAAGGAGTCTGCTGTTAGTTCTGAAGCTTCCAATCCAGTCCATCAGACCAGTTCGCTTCCTCCTCGAATGGAGGATGGCAGGGATGAGCCTACCAAGTATTCAAGTCGGGAACGCGGCCCATTCCCGCTTCTACACCAATCATCTTATCCCAACCATCCTTGTTTACTACCAGCCTGGGAACGGGGCCCATTCCCAAAATCCATCTCATTTCCTAGGGAATGGGTCCCGTTTTCTCCACCTCCTAACAATAGAGCCAATACCATTCAGGGACCCCTACCTATTGACTATGCCCCTTGCTGTTTCTTTCTATAGGAGTAAGTTTAGAGTAAAGAGAGAGAGAAAAGAGCTTTCCTTCTCCTCCACTCCTACTCTACTAAGCCCTAATATCAGTCAGTAATTTTCTCCTCCTTCCTTCCTTCCTAACTAGCTATCTTATTTCTTTTTTTTTTTTTTTGCTAAAAGTAAGCTATGATGGAGCAGCTAGAAAGCCTTGGACTTTACCTTAACCAACTAGAGCCAGCAATTATATGTTTTTAATGCAAGTTCGCCCTTAAAGCTGATGGGGACTGTATCTCGCGGCACCTTGGAGAGCGGTATGGCATCTCTAAGCCGGCTTGCCGAGGGCTTGGCCCATTTATCCGGACCCTTTGTCTTCCAGACCCAGAGACATTGCCGGTGCGGTTAGATGGCTCTTCGCCTCACCCGTACCTCTGCATCCAGCAAGGCGCTGCCTGCAGACATTGTGGGCTCCGATCGACTAGCCTTGAGGTTCTCAGTCGGCACTTAAAGAAACTCCACCCCCAGAATATCCAGCATAGCAGAGGATACGGCTTCATTAAGAGTCAGTGGCTGCAGGAACATATCCTGGACCGACTTAGCCTCCAGACCTAGACCGTAGGCAACATTGCGCGTTCCTGGACGGCTTATTTATCTGGCGGGCAGCCCCAGGGACTATACAAGCCCACTACTACATACTAGGCGCCAGAAGCTATACAAATCTTTACCAAAGAACTCTATACCAGAGAGCAGCAATATCTCTCCCAACAACAAGTAGGAGGTAATCTGCCGCAACCTACTTGCCAGCCAATAAGCGCAACTGACACTACGCTCTTGACAAATTGGATGCGCCGAACTGGCTGGGAGGTGACTTTCCGCAACACACAACGGGACCTAATCATCGCGTTGGCTCAATGCCCTCTCAAGGATACCTCAGGGCCCCTATGGCTTGCTAACTATAAGGAAGAGGCTCTGATAAGCAGTCAAGAGGACGAGCACAAGCTTGCTCGGATTATGGCCGCCTTTGACCGTCTCTTTGAACGCTGTAACGATACTATCAAGCATACTGACATTTCTCTTCGGCGATGGCTTCGCGGTATATATCCTGACCGACCCTATAAACGTCCATTTGAGCTAGTCGTTAAGCCTGGTACAGAGAGAAGATACCGACAACGGTTCAAAAAGTGTCTGTGCTTCTGGGTTCGACTCTGGCGTCTGTCCCCAACGCTCACTGGACAGCTGTGTTAAAGAACACTCTCTAAGCCTACTGTACCAATTACCACTGGTAATGGCACCCAATACCATTTTTCTGGCCCGTGCACCATTATTTTGATCTTAGGTTCTGGGTCCGAATACAAAAATTACTCGGCCTATGCGCCTTCCCTCGCTTACAGGGTATGGTTTAGTGCTAATCCCCTACCGCTGCGAATAAGCAAATAAGTAGGAAGCGGCTTGATCGGCTCAATTTTAAAATGGAAGAGAACATATTGCATGATGACCTTATGTACAAGGAGATGATCAAATTCAAACCGGTCTAGGTGCCTGCTGTTTCTCCGGAAAAGACAGAAGCTAAAAATGGCCTAGTACTACAGTCCAAAATCAACTCTAGTAGAGTTGATTTTATTGACCCACTTTAAACCTAGTAGAGTTGATTATTGCCTGGGTGTAGAGTTGATTTAACGCTGTCCTATATACAGGAGTAGTAGTGCTGATCAGAACAGGGGTTTGTCAGTGGTTTGCCACAGAACGCGACACGTCCTTTCGCGTAAAGTGCTATGGGGGGTACTAGTCAGTCTCGTTGTTGATCAAAGCACTATCATTATTCAGATCTTACTACTAGTCACCAAGTCACTATGACAGCTTCAAACTTGCAATCTGAACCATGCAGTGCAATTTATCCCTACGTTCTTCTCTCCACATACCGTCTTCTCGTGTGCGAGGTTTGTGCGTTCGCCTCTGTAGCCGATGAGGTTGCTATGCATTTGAGAACACGACATCGCGATATACAGCCAGAGCGTCGACAGGAGCTGGTAGAGAAGATAAAACAGATCCCGAATATTCTCCACAGTCGGGACGACCTACGTCACTATTTACAGCTAAGCATTCCAACTGGTTAAGGGAATTACTGCCCACTAAGTTGCTGTCCAGACAATTGACTTGTCGGGTTATGACCTTCAACTACGACTCGAAATGGTTCATGAATGCTCCCCAACAAAGGCTCTCTAACATTTCGGGCAACATTGTTAGTCAGTCTCAGGAACAAACGTGAGATAGGGGTCGGACTAGACCTCATGTGGCATTCTGCGGGGTAGGAGATGTTCATATCAGACCTATTCATTCGCAACATTATATATCCGTATCTGCTCTGTGCATATCAAAATTGCGCTCCCGGTCACCCTCCGCTAAGCATCAAGTCACGATTATCGACTGACCGGAAGAGCGTTGAAGGATGAATCGCCCATCGATCAATGCCAAAACCCTAGAGCCACTTTGTCTGACTAGTGCAACGATCCCGACATTGAGCCAGAGGCTCTCATGATATATGAGCACCTGTAGACCTTTGAAGGCAAAGTGGTGTCCTTACTTTGAATTGGAGGATTCGGGAGGCGCTAAGCAGAGCTGCTTTGCCCAACAAAAGCCTGGAGGAACGGAGCTGGGTTTTATGGCATTTGGTAACTTTCAAAGGAAGCGAATTGGCTGTTGTGGTCAATCCAGTCTTCTTTGTGGCAAAGCTAGGCCGTCTGTGGCTTGTAGCGTCCCAAGCGTTCGTAGCGGGATGTGCAGCGTAATACCTAATCTACCCTGCAGTAGTAAAAGGTAAAAGCCGAGTTAATGCAGCTGTAGCTATTGAATCCCTATGTGATTGGTCAAGATCAAGCTTTTGTAGGTGGAAAACTAGCCAATAAATTTGCAAGATTCCTACCCATGGAATGATGCATGAAACTAGTAAAGTCCCGACTATTGGTTCCTCTGTATTTCAGTTGGTAACTAACTTGAAACCTCGACGACGAACATCCGAAGTAACTGGGGCATTCAGCGTTTCACCAACAACGGCAACTTTCCAATCATCAAGTAACTGATTCCAGTGCTGTAGGATACAACCACCGTGCCACATCATATCACTAAGGCTGCCTTGACAGACGGGCTGACTGACCAAGAAGGATCAAACTTGGGTGAAACAGATGACGGAGAAATGACGTCACAGTCGACGAATACGACCAGGTCCAATGAAGGATAAAACAGACCAATGAAGGACAAAACAGACCAACTTCGGTCATACATTTAGACAGAAATCAAGATCTTCAACGCACAGTCAGAATCCCTCGTCAAGTGTGACACAGCGTTGGCTGATCGAGATTCCAGTCAGTCTTCTTGCAAAAGCCGCCCAACTTACCTCCCCCCTCCTTCAGCAGCTATGACGGAACTCGTCGGAGCTGCCACGGCCGGCATCGTCACTATGGTGGTTCTCACGGTCGTTAGTCAAATCCGCCACGCTGTTACGACCGGTGACATTACACTTAATCTCACTCCAAAATGCAGAGGAGTCCTTCAGAGCACGGTGTCCCATCTTCGTTGTGATTGTTCTACAACTATTTCAGAACCTGGAGGCCAGATCCCCTCTAGAATGGTGTTTCTGACAGGCTTTAAGACGACTAGTGTCCCGAAACGCTGGCTTCTTTCAGGATGGACTTGGACAACGCATTGGACAGTGGAAGTCGATGGAATATACTATGAGTTAGTTCGCAAAGAGGGTAAATTTGAGCTTTTTGCTGGCACGCTAAAAGAGCGAGAGGAGCTCAGGAAAAAAAGAAGCAAGCGGAAGCAAGAAGATGATGAAAGAAGTAGGGTCCAATACCGTATCTGCATGGGAGTTACTCATCTGACTGACCAACAATTGAAGCAAATTGGTATGTAATTCAAGAAACGCATGCAATGGCGAACGGACAGACAAAGCTGACATTTAACAGGCGATATTCATGCTGATGGTTATATGTGGGATCCATTTATTCGAAACTGCCAAGTATTCCTTCACGAAACCTATATCGGCCGGGGCATGCTTAAGCCACTGGGGCGCAAGCAAGAGATTCGGTGTCCTGAGCATGGCCCTCTACGAACCATGCCTGGCTTCACAATAGGAGTGTTGTCCACTGGGTTTGGGTTTCTCTACCTTCTCGAACGCGGTATGGAGTTTGTCTTCCACCTCGCCTTGTCTCCGACTGTCCTTGTTTTACGTTCCTTACCAGTGGTACTTGGGCTGTTTTACTTCGTGCCTGCGTTTTATATGTCATACGCGACGTCGGGTCTAAGTACAAGAACGGGCGTAAGCAATTTCATCGGCCAAAGGATTCCTAGCATTCTTTCTTGGTTCTCATTGTCTTCGAGACGTCGACGTTTGTCTGAGCCATCCCTTCCAGATAACTAATTCCAGCTGAACCTAATTCAACTATAAGCTTTTTGTTTTCATTTTTTACATTAAAGAATAAAAAGAGAAAGAATAAGAAGAAGACTGAATGAAATGTTTCTGAGGGCTTGCCATAATCATTCTTTAAGTAGGATGGTTGGAGTGTAGGAGACTTAGTCGAAGACGAAGGGAAATAAGAGAAAAACAAAGTACTCTTGAAGTCTTTAAATAAAGATTTTTCTTCCACAACATTGAACATTATATTGGCTCATTTGGCTGGCATCACGTTATATGAAGCTATTTATAAACCTTAGTGGATAAACTCCAGTTGTCAGAGAAGCTAGAAAGATGGAACAGTCTCGGATAAATCCTCTTTCCTACTTTAATAGAGCGCCTCCGCCATTATAACCGACAACAAATCGTAAGAAATCATGCTTTTGAAGAAAAGTCCTATTAAATACTATACAGGGTATGTGACGAGAAATTGACATTAGCCGTTCCTTATTAGGTCCTTTTATTCAAACAAGGAAAATCCAACGTATGCAGTCGGTACAATTGGAATTAAGTAAGGTTTGAGAATACATATCTCAAACACGATAAATTATCATCTTAATGCTACTGTAGGTTTTGAGGGCGATTATAGGTGAAACTTTATCAAAAGGCAAACTCTGCTTTCAGCTTCAAGCGCCCATTCCTCGTCGTATCATTCGAATAGCCCTCTTTCTCAAATAATGAAATGTTGCGATAGCATTGTTCATAAATAAGATTGAATATAGGAGAATTGTGAATGTAATGATGATGACTGGAATACCAAGCGACACAAAAGCAGAATAAACGGCCGCTTTCTGGAACCACTCCTTAGCCGTCCAAGACGGAGCTCGCCATAATCGTATCGTGGGTTAGATCTCACGAGGAGCTCAGATTGCAACAAGAGTCTCATGATAGCAACCCAGTCACTCCACTTGACGGCAACGGGCAGTAATTTTGCCTCTTGTGCGATGCCAAAATCGCTTTCATGATTAATAAGCCCCATATAAGACTTCAGAAACCCAATGACGTAACCGTACAACTCGTTCTGTCGGCATGCGGTGTTTTGAGTTTCACAAGTACAACCATGACTACACAAGAGATTGTCCTGCCAGAACTTGGCGTTGAGCAAGTAACATGGAAGAGGTTTGATGTAGATACGACCCTCTGTCCAGGTGAGGTGCATATCTGCTTGCTCTGTGAGGACGATGCTCCGCATCATCATCCTTTGTCGATGAAGTGGTCGAGCGGCCATGGGTCTGCCGGCTATCTTTAACCAGCCCTGGACGCGGTTCAGTCTTTTCACGTTAAGTTCCCCATCTAAGAATGTGGTAATGTCATCCATCGGTAGATCCAATCCGTCCCCTGGATTTCGATGTGCGGCTGGAAGGAGACGAGACCATGGAGCTTCGGTAGACGGAATAGGTAGAAGTGGTTCTTCAAATGGAACTATTGTCGCAGGTGTGATCTGAACGGTTAGCTCGTGCTTGGAACATTAATACTATGTGGCCAAGGCACCTGGGGTTCTGCCATTGGTAGTCGGGGGATGGCAATGTACAAACTGGAGTCGAGGGCATTAGGAGATAATAAGTAGACAGGGGAAACAACTTAGACACTAATAGCATCTGAAGGCAAGCTGTAGATCAGTAAAACTCCTTTGACAGGTTAGCTGCCCGGTGTGCGATTGAGACGCCGCGAGGCCGGTTGACTTTGTCGGCTCGAATGAGGATTGTGGGCCGGCTATAGAAGCAGAACATGTTGCGACTAACTCAGAGAAGATCAAGGACAATTTTAACTATAAACCATTTGGCCGATCGTGGGAAAAGGTCTTATTTATGTTCTGCTCTATCGTTGATAGTGCCCCCTCTCCCCACTCTCCAGCTACGCAAGGATGAGTGGAGGTGTCTTACGCGTGACAGTTCTCGAATAATTCCGTCTGTAGAAACAAATCCTGGCCGACGAATGGGGAGATGGGTCAGGCCATGCGGCTTGCTATCCCAAGCTCTTTTAACCCTTATCTGACATCAACGTGCATGAAGTCTTTTTTCAAAGTCATGAGGATTCTCAGACCAGAATTACTCAGGCTAGGAATGACTGAACAATAAGGCTCGTTATAGCGGCAGGAAAGTGTGTCAATATCTCGAAATTATACCTTACACTAGTCAGCCAGTGATCAAAGGATGACGATGGAGAGGCGCGTGAGGTCAGGGTTATATTAGATTAAGGTTCAGAGACGTAGACACACGAACGGAGGGCTACACAGCTGATGTTTGCTAAAATTAGCGCTTATGGAGCTGATATACAGCCTTAAACATTCATGAAGTTTGCTGGCAATTGTGGCTGAGGGAATGTAGTCATTAAACACAATGCAGCGATACAGGAACCGCCACCCATGATCATCAATGGCTAGTAGGAGCCCGAAGAATACAACACTCTTACTCTTCGAGTTCCCATTTGAGCAAAACTTGATTCGTATATCTGTCTAGACGAACCTTACAGAGTGCCGTGAGATGCCACCAGCAGAAGCCGGTATGAGCGCGCTCTGCCTGAGGTATTCACTAGTTGGTGTAAAATAGTCTGGAGCTTATTGCACGGCCAAAAGTGAAAAACTGACTATGACGAGCCCTAAATCTGTTTGTAAGGGCGGTTGGCGGGCGTTAACGTGGGCCTTTCTCCTTAAGACTGCTCTTGTGAACAGCTTCGCGCATCAAAACCCAAAGCTAGGTGCCAAGCCTAGCTGGAAGCCCTGCAGAACCTAGCCTCAGTGGCGGCACCAGCTGCTTCATGCCCTCTTTGAAGCTTATGCGAAGACTGACGGCACTGGGGAGAGATATCGAATTGGGGGGATAGTTGCGCCTGCAAACCAGCAAAAACCCGTCTTTAGAGGCAAAGACGGTGCTTGCCCTTGGTTGTCAGGGCTTTCAATTTAACCAGTCTCGGTCACCAAGATCGCAAAGGCGTGCCTTGAAAGAACAAAGTGGTAATACAACACTAAAAAAGGGGACTGCAAAGACCACACAGGGCCGCGAACAGTGTAATGTAGCTATTTGTAAAAATGTCGATTGCTGGAACCTTTATCATCTGTCAATTTAAGCGTGATTCTAGGTACTGTTCATTTTGCCTTGAATTATTGGTCCGGACCCTTTGCGTGGCGTCCCTGCCGGCTTTACTGCATTCAAAGGGGTAGACTAGTTTTCCATATGCTGTATATCGACTATCTCTTTGAGCGGCACAAGACTACAATGTGGTCACGACAGGGGTGTAGAGCCAATCAAAATGAGCGCTACTCGAGGTACACTCGCACGCACCTAAATTTGCGTGTGATAGAAGTACCAGCAGTCAGCCGAGTTACAAATAGCTACATCACATACTTTACAGGCATATCGGGTCTGCACCCTTCGTTCATTTCCTGATATCGGCTGTAGATAACCTCCTTTTATCTTCCTTTTTTTAAAGGGTCGAGGCTGCCCTTGCCGGTAGCCTTTACAAGCTAGGCAGTCGGAAGGCGTGCCTCGATAGACATGATTGATATCTCTTTGTAGGTGAATTTGCCGTGCTTCTGTATCTTCGATGTCTTCCTCCTTCCCTGTGCGGCATCTCTTCCTTGTATGACTATTAGTAGCATATCTGTTGAAAATGGTGTTATAAATAGCCTCTTTCCAAGCTTGGAACGTGGTATAGGGCTTCCAATGAGGCTGCCGGGTCTTCTTCTGCAAAATGAAGGCATTTGCAAGTGCGACTTCAAGGAGGAAAGACCACAGCAGTGCCTGCCAAGGACCGCGGCGGAATCGATGTTGATATGTTATATAGGACCTTATCTGATCACCGCGGTCAACATGATTCATTTCATCGTTATACTAAGCGGCAACAGTAGGAATAGGGATGATCTTGAAGCTATCTCCATTGAAGACCTGCTGCAGGCGGCGTGCCTCTGCCTTTGTGCCTCTTTTGGCGGGCAATTTCCTCTTTTTTGGTGTGCGCTCGTGAGGGGCTCCGCTGTGCACAGTTGAAAGGAAGAGCACAACGCTGCTATCCTTCCAAGCAATTTGGATAACCTAGGGGGAAGGGAAAGAGACAAATTAGTAGGGGAAATACATATAAAGTTGTCTATACCTGTTTATCTTGTGTCGGGATAAGGTATACCTCGTTATACACCAAAGGTGTGCCGTCAGGAGCCTTTCCGGTCTCTTTTATATGCTTCATCTCGGTGGTGATGCCGCAGTTAGGGCGTGCCGTGCCTGTGGCACCGTGGCCAAGCTGCCGAAGAAGGCGGAAGAGCTGCGGCGATGAGAAGAGGTTATCCGTGAAGACGTGATGTGTCTGCGTTGATAGCCTTTTTAATAGGTGAACCACGACGCTTTGTGTATTATTGAGAGGAATCTCGGTCCGTAGCTTTCCCTTCTTGCCGTATGGCATTGGTGTAGGTAGCTCGACTATAACAGCCTTGTATGGTGATGCCTTCACATGCCAAAGCCACTGCAGAAAGAAGCCCTGTTGGGCAATAACCCAGACTTTGAACCCCACGGGCGTAGGTTTATTCTTGACGACTGTTGTCTCTTTTGATCTGCCTGTAAAAGGGATCATACACTCATCTACAGTGAGGTTAGTCCCTGGAGAATAGAGCTCGGTAGACACCCTTTGTATATGATCAGACCACTCTTCAGCCGCTTGGAAGGTCTTTGGAAGGTCGCTCTCATCCCTCACATCGAGCTTGGTGTAGTCAAAAGTGCGGAAATACCTCGTGATCAGCTCGAACTTCCGTAACGGTATGAACTTGATGATTGAGTGAAGAGGGCGCTGATCTCCTAGGCTAGGGGACTTCCAATGGTCTTTGATCGATATTTCCCTATGAATTCCTAGGTAAATAAGGACCCCAAGCCATACATAAGCTGTTGCGGTGGAGATGCCTTCCCACTTGAGAATGCGGGACTGTTTGGAAAGGGGGGTATTCCAGGTGTCAATAACGGCATTTTCAAGCAAGTGAGCGACCCAGCTGTTGGTGTATTCAATCCATGACTGTACAAGGGAAATAGGTACGCAAAGCTGGAATAATTCAAGTGGTTCCTTGGGTAGAGGGTTGATCTTGAAATCACGATATTCTAGTTTGAAAGGTTGAAAATCATCGCCGCAGTCCTCTTCGGGCGGAAAATTAGGCACGCCGGTGGGGTCATCAGCTGCCCTTAAAGGCGGGGTATCAAAGCTGTGATCATCTATATAATCAGGTATCTTTTGGGAGCTCATTATTTCAATTGAAATGCATTAGGGTTAATTTGTATGAGGATTTTGATGATTTTGGCTGTGTTGAATGAAGAAGCTGTCTGACGAGAACTTTACGTACCCCGCAGGTACTAGCGGGGTTAGTAAGCAAAGTGGGGCGAGTGACCTACTGTAGTCTTGTGCCGCTCAAAGAGATAAATAATAAGAATTGCCCACAGCTCAGCGAAGCGTTACGTTGAGCAGCGACATGGCTTATACCAGCTGGTAGTGATGAATTAAACGTGAAGTGGTGGCCTGGCATGGGATACTGCAGACTTAACTGTGTTAAAGCAAAAAACGGGTTGATTGTATCATTGTTAGTTCTAAGTTACATGTGTCCGAGAGGAGCACAGCTTCTTACAATGTATCCACATCCCAGCCACCAGCAGATCGGACCACCTCCGCCGCACTGTCTCAACGAACTGGACTGCCTTTAAGAATCGCACTGTTGTTAATATGTAAAGCTACAGATTCTGGTAATCTAATGGGTGGGCGTACTGCGCCACTAACAGAGGTTGCTGGCTGTGACGACCTGGAAGTGGGAAGTTCCACTCACGCCGCATGTGTAACCAAAGCGAAACAATTTTCCATACCGAACATGGCCTCTGGATTCGATTTTTACTGTATTAGTGGGCGACAGGGAATGAGAACTTCGTCCCAAAAAGGATTTGAATGGTAATAGTAATGCAAACTCAATTGACGCGGAATTTTCTGATTCTAACAGGCAGTTTTGCTCGTGCAGACCGCGTCATGTGCGGATATAGCGCGGCTGACGGACGGTGCATATCGGTGGTTCACTTACACACCATCACAACGAACCCCACAGTCTACCCTGTCAGGTGCGAGTGTAGAATGCTTTCAGGCTAGCACAACGGCGATCTCCTTGGCGGGCCTGGAGCCTCAGCCGACCCGAACTACCTTGACACAGAGAGCTATCTATCACTAAATGGATGGCATAGGTGGCTAGGCAGCTAGCTTTCTCAAGATCATAACGGAGGCTGCTTTGGGGTAGCACTCAATATGAGCGCTGAGAAGTGGGCGAACATGTCGTTTCCGTCGGCAGACGGAGTGACACGTGCATTAGCAGGCGGCGCATTGGCTGCTTCGAGCATACTAATCAGCTGGCTACCCACCGTCAATTTTGATGGAATGCTCCTGGATGGAAGCATCGACAACCGCGTTTGTCTCAACAGAGAACGGGGTCAACCGCAGTCATTTTTAAGTAGTGACGGAAGTATTGAGGTAGGCAGTGGTCGGGCGCATTTTATTTTATCTAGATTCGACCACGGTGATACATACAGCAATACGTACATGAAAAGATAGAGAAAATCGTAATCAATTGATCTAGGCTATGAAACTCATTTTTTACTCACTCTTGACCGACAAAATCGTAATGGAAGATCTTAATCCCGGTGTCCTCACAAGAACATGGTCTGAATTCAGAGAGGCTGCTTACGAAGTATCATTACAGCGCTGTCAAATTATTGCTACACCCTAGTCGTTTTTCTGGGGTTGGAACCAATGAGAGGAGGGATTGGGCCGGAAGGTATCCTGGTCGACTTCATAGCAGCATCCTAAAATAGCCAAGTGTCATTTTTTACAATGCAGAGCAAACGGGACATATAAACCAGAACCAAACTTAGAACACCAGTTACGAATGGCAATCACGGCATACAATCAAGTTTTCCTCGCCCTACACAATGTGGTCAAGACCTTTTTTTCTTTTTTCCTTTTTTTCATTAAAAAAAATCCTGCTCATAAGGATCCTTCCACAATGAAGAAACTTCCTCTATATTCCCACGTTCCTGCGAGTGCGCATGCTCGGGTCTTACCCTAGAGCGCCGCGTCAGATCTCGGGTGATGTTCGAGGTATGCATTTTACGAAGCTCTGCGGCCTAACCCACCTTAGATACGCACGAATATGATGGGGTGAGTGCGTCAAAGTGTGGACCAGAATGTGACGATGTTATTGATTGTGTGCTTGTTTGCTCTCTTCTTTCTTGATCAGTCTGCCAGAGAGGATTTCGTTCAATTTCCTTTCCTGTTCTGAATACAAGAATAACATACTCCACAAGCGAGTCGGACAAAAATCCCTCAACTTCCTCTTTTTACATTTAATCAATTATTTCTTAACCACGAAATATGTCACAATCAAATAAAGAGGCAAATATTATCCTTGCCCTTCAAGCTCTTCAAAATAGTCCCAAACTACGTATCCGACCCGCTGCACAGCTTTATAAAGTCCCTCCTAGTACCCTTTATGACCGATACTATGGGAAGCCTTCTCGAGGCGATATTATCCCTAATTCGCGAAAACTATCTGATCTAGAGGAACAGATTATTAATGACTATATTCATGACCTAGACTCGCCAGGGTTTCCCCCGCGACTTCGTGGTGTAGAAGAAATGGCTAACCGATTGCTTGCTGATCGAGACGTGTCACCTATCGGAAAGAACTGGGCTTCTACCTTCATCAAGCGACACAGAGCTTAGGACGCGTTTTAATCGTAAATATGACCATCAGAGAGCCAAATGCGAAGATCCGACCCTTATTCGCGATTGGTTCTGGCTTGTAGAGAATATAATCGCGAAATATGGTATTGCCCTAGCCGATATCTACAACTTTGATGAGACCGGCTTTATGATGGGTATGATTGCAAGCGGAATTGTCGTTACAGGCGCAGAAAGGCGTGGAAGGCCGAAATCAGTCCAGCCTGGAAACCGGGAATGGGTTACAGTCATCCAGTGTATCAATGCGGAAGGCTGGGCGATCCAGTTGTCCATCGTGGTTGCGGGCCAATATCACCTCGCCAGCTGGTACCAAGAAATCAATCTCTCGGGGCGATTGGGCTATCGCTACGACCCAAAATGGCTGGACTTGTACCCCGCTCGTACTGGCGTAATGACAGGGATAGGGTGGGGGGGGTTACGGATTGTAGTCTTATGAGGAGATAATATTACTTCTAAAGTGAAAATGACCCGAATTTTGACGTGTTTCCCCCCCGTCCTAGTCTTTACTAAATCTAGCCTAGATCCACAGGTAGGTGAACCAATTAGAAAAGATCGCTAAGCTGACATAATGGATCATGACCTATACTATCACGTTAACATGCTGACAAACGGCTTTCAGACATGGTAGGGCGTTTGGTAGCGATAAACTCATGGGGATGACGATGTTATGATGTGTGAATGTCAGCACGTATTCCTGCTGACTTTCAGTTACAGGCGAAATCGATGGCTCACCGCCCTCGGCTGATGTCTGGCTCTGCACCTTGCCCAGCGACCTTCCTCCATCTAGTTCCCCCCCGCACTTCCTGTACGTTTTCACGCTTCAATTTTCATTCTCCTTTTGACCTTTTCCCTCCTTATTTTTCTTAGAATTTACTCTTTCGATCATGAAACATGCGTGCGGAACCTCGGGTTCCCACCCTGCATCGGAACCCGAGTCTACTTACTCCACTCGATCTGCCAGTGGATTGAGTGGTGTTGCTTTCAACCCTGCAGTTGACTACTAACATCGAACAGCCTCAAGTTGACAGACCATGCTTTAGCTGCTGGAGATAGGATGCTGAACACTTGGAGAAGTCGGCCTTCAAGCAGGCCCGCCAAGCAGAGTCAAGCGAGAGCTAGAACTGAAAAGACTTGGGACGAGAAGTAGGACTTTCTTTTGTGCAGACTGGATCAATGCGGAGGAATCATAAATGGCTTAGCGTACCTACTGGCCCTATGAGATTCGTTCTCCCGGGCGTAATAAACTCTATCTATCTACCCCCTAGGGGCCACCACATTAATCCGCGCTTTCTTTGAATGATCGCTGCGAGTCTTCCGCGCAACGTTCTTGGTTTGCCGAGGCCTTGATACTTGCGACTGAGACTGTGCCAGAATCCTTGCCCGTCCAATTTGACTCCGTTAATATACCTTGTATAAACGGGGCCGGCTCGTCCTCGTCTATCGCAACTGCCGACCTTCGGCTGTCTTTCCGTTGGTTTTGGTCAAATTGTCTCAAACAGCTGTAAAGTTTATCAATTAACTTCCTGAAGCTTCAATACAGTAAAGATTAAGCTTAATCTTCTGCAGAAGTACCGTAGCCCTCTCGTGATTAGGATCCAACTGATACTTTGATGCCGACTGGGCGTGTGTTAGGTAGCTCGTCCAAGCATCTTGCCTCGTATGACACGGAATAGGAAATAGGTCTTCGAGTCTCGCTAATGCCCAAATGCTGAATTTGTCCCAGTCACGTCCCCCCCTTTTGTCGTTCTCCTTTACCCAAGCTCGTACCGACGCTTGCACTAGACTATGGATGTCATAGGAAACAGACGAGCTGCTATCTCGCCGGGTCACAAAAGCATACGCCATTAGTTTACTAATAGCTTCATCCATTTTGCCCAGACTCCTTTCCGACGGTAAGAACTTGCGAGGAATGTCATGATCAGCCAGGAAGGACATTAGCCGGAGGTAATCAACGGCCAATGAATTCATTTCTTGGATCTGACAGAACGAAGTGAAAAAGGTTGTGAGGATTGGATTCTCAACGGTGTCGTATCGTCCATCGGCTTCGAATTTCCAACTTAATAGGTATACCATGCCATCTTCGCTTGATTGATATATCTTCAGATATTCGGTGGACGTTATCTGAGTCTTGTTTAGATAATCCGATGCCTGCGCAATAGCGAGTGGCAGCTTTGTGAGGAGACTGAGTAACTGTCTGGTGCTGACCGTATTTCCCCCTTCAACCAAGCGAGGATCTAAGTCTCCCGACCCCAAGAGCTTGCATGCCTCTGACATGTGCATAGGTCCAACCGTAATATGCATGGCTTTCAGGTCTATCGCCACATGGCGGTTGCGAGTGGTGAACAGGATAGATCCGTCCGGATTATTTGGAAGATAGCGAGCAAGGGTAGCATCATGGAATAACAGCTTTGTGTCGTCAGCGTTATCGACCACGAGAAGCCATCTGCCTATTTCTCGACTTTCTAGTGCTTCTTTTACCAGTTTCTTCACATCAACGTCGACCTCATCGATACTCGGTATTCGGAGTTTTCGCCCGATTTTTCGGTAGGCGTCTTCAAATACTGCGGAATTGAGAACTGGAATCCAGAATATCGAACAATCCGGATCTTGATGGTGAAATCGATATACAGCTTCGACAGCAATCTGAGTCTTGCCAACTCCCCCTAGTCCTACAAGGGCTGTTCTTTGACATGCATGGCTTATAGCCTCTGGAGGAATCCTGTCCAAAAGCTGCTGCACAATGGATTCGCGTCCGACAAAATTTTCATTCCGTCCAAAAGGCATTTCAAGATGTTGCTCTCGCAAATCTAGAAAATATTCGCATCAATATTCCACAATAGGGGGAATTGAAAACTTACAGGTCCTACGCCGCTTAAGCAAGTCGTCCTTGCGCCTGTACATCTCTGTGATCTCCGCGGCGACATCCCCAAATGAGCGGTCATTCGGACCCGAAAACTTATTTAACTTTAAATGGTCTGTGTCAAGTGGGAGGAGCTTGCTGCCAGGAATGCAAGCTGAGACATCGCCCACCACCTGAAGCTTATTAGATCGGTGAATAATACAAACGTTATCTGGCAATACCTTTCCTGCAAGTATCCAAGGTATTCCGATCTTCCTGCCGTAATCAGTCCTATATTGCTCGGAGAAACAGCACACGGGTAGTAAAGTTTTCTGTCTCAATATACAAAACGCATTTAGCTTCTTAAATAGCGTGCGATTGTCGTAAGAAATTTCTTCGATAATTCCTATTTGTGATCCGGCAGGTGAAAGGATGAGGGCCGCCATTCGGGCGAGAGGTTGCATTTTTGATCCCCTGAAGGGACAACCGAGGAAGATACAACCAATAGTATAATGGGTGATATATCTGAACTCTGGTTTCGAGTCGGCCCACAATAAGCCCTGTAAGGGAGAAGGTCAGTAAGGGTGAGCAGCTCAGGCGCCGCAGTTATGACGCACGTATTCTATAACGAGACCACCGAGACTGTGGCCGATAAAGAGCAGTGGGCGATTCGTCTTACCGCAGCGGAAATTGTGGATACGACGGACGAGGGATTCACCACATTCTTGGAGACAGGTGTCTGGGGCATCGGCGTCCCATCTTGAGTGATAGTAATAAACCAGTATTCTCGCCCTTTTTATCTTTTTGGGAAGCATCCTCGGATCTTTTAGCCACTCTACACGGTCGTCCCCCTCCTGCCAAGTCCACGACCAGTCCGCGTCGGAGCCAAGTCCATGAACAGCAAAGATGCTATCTCCCCGTGAGATTATCACTTGGCGATGGGGCTTGTGGGACAACTAACTCAACATCGGGCTCTTCAACGGGCTCCTCATCAGCTTGCGGACGCAGTACTTCGATACTGTCTCGATAATGAGGTCTGGATGCAGACCTTTTGCGGCGTGGTTTCCTCCAAAGCCCTGAATATCGTATTAAGATAATGATACCAATCAGGATAAAGAGACTAAGATGTACTGGACTCATCGCCGGGGGTTTTGTGTACCAAGTTGATATGAGGGTTGGATACGTGCGGGGCAGGAAATATGCTGGTGAGCTGACATTCCTATCGGCAACTCCTCGGGCATTATTGCCTCAGGCACCATTGCATGTTCGAAGGATTTCTGTGCTACCCCGCGTTGGTGTATCGTCATAATTTTAATCCGCTGCCGGATGTCACCTGCACTGGACCCGATGTTGCAGAGGTCAGCCCCTCGCCTCCAACCTCTCGTCTTCCCAGCTCAACCCACCTAGCCATCCACTCATCCACTTATATACCTACCTCCTACGTACTTGGACAGGTAATCATATGACTTCAGTAATGGATCTTGTGAATGTTGGTGTCCTTTTGCTGGCGGGGTTTGTGGGTCTCATTACTTTCGCCATTCACCTTTATTTCATTGCCTCCTCGATACCAACGACAGGCCCACCCCTCCGGAAGCTGCCACTCGAGATTTTGTACCCAGGTCCTGAGAACGATGGTCTAGATGAAACCGAGATCGAGTAAGCGTGTTTACCGTTCGTCCAAAAGTATACGGCCTAACTATTGCCGGCAGCATCATTGCTGTACATGGTCTAGGCGCAGACATAGACTGGACATGGACGCGACAAAGCAAAGACAAGCGCGTCAATTGGCTCAAGGATCCAGACATGCTACCTACCATCGTACCCAAAGCAAGAATAATGATTTATACCTATGACTCCTCTTGGCAGTTTAGTGGCTCCAAGACTTTCCTCCAACGATGCGGCGAAGATATGGTACGCCGTATTCATGATTTTCGACATCAGCAACTCGACCGTCCCATTATATTTCTCGGCCATAGCCTTGGCGGAATTGTTATTGAATACGTCGGTCCCATTCCCTTTGCCTACCCTTATGCTACAGCTGTACTGACTAGGAACTGAGCAGGGTCTCCTCTTTGCCAGGCGCCACCAGGAACTAGAGTATATCGCCGAAACCACAGTTGGCTGTGTTTTTCTTGGTACTCCTTTCCGGGGAACCAAAGCGAGCACTTTTTACCTCAAAGCACTCTCAATGCACCAATCTGGAATTGTCAGAAACCTTGCATACGACAATGCAGAACTGGTAGACACACTGTACGAATTCAGCAATCTTGTTCGAAATATGCCAATCCCATTAGTCTGTTTCTACGAGCAGTATAAAACAAATTTTGGAAGGAGGTTTCGGCCCTCTGGGCTCTTTCATCAATTGGTATGTAGCCGAAAAGGTGCTCAGAAGGCTGTTAATCTGACACTCTGACGCTGCGGTGTGTAGATTGTGCCCGAGGAATCTGCTACCATCCCTGGTTGGTCGAGATTCGGGCTCCAAACCGATCACTTGCATATGAACAAATTCTCAAGTCCAGTTGACCAATCATTCTTGATTGTTTCCGCAGAAATCCGCAAAATGTATGAAAATAGCAGTATCGTGCTTAGAAAACGTCGGAGTAGGAGCCGTAAGTTAAACATTCTCCAATTGGAAGTCCTGACATTAAAGTCTAATTCTCTTAGACACACACAAACCAGTATTTATGGTTCCATTTGGACGAAATGAACATTTTGTTGGGCGCACATCAATCCTGCAGCAGCTTCTAGACAGAATCCCTCCAGATGCTAACTACGATACTTGCCAGAGAACGGCCCTTGAAGGACTAGGCGGAATCGGAAAGACTCAGATTGCCATCGAAGCTATATACCGTCTTCGCCATCAAGATCCAGAATGTTCCATATTTTGGGTTTCTGCCAGCACCTTCGCCAGTTTCGAAAATGCCTATTATGAAATTGGCCAGTTACTTCAAATACTTGGGACTGAGGATGTTCAAGTGGATATCAAGCCGCTCATCAAAGTAGCTCTAAGCCAGCAAGAACTTGTCAGCAAATGGTTGCTAGTCATTGACAATGCCGATGACCCGGATTTGCTTTTTCGTGGCCCATCTCTCGCCCAATTTCTTCCCTTTAGCAGAAATGGCTCCATCCTTTTTACCACTCGCAACCGCCAAGCTGCACTGGGACTAAGGGCAATGCCAATTAAGGTGGAGTCTATGCAGTTGTCAGAAGCGCTAGTGCTTTTGGGCTCGGATGTGGAACCCAGTCTGGTTGGAAACGAAAACGAAGCCAGCACGAGAGAGTTGCTCTGTATTTTGGCGTACTTGCCGCTTGCTATTACCCAGGCGTCAGCCTTCCTGAATGAGAATCAGGTATCGTCAACCGAATATCTCGAGGTATTCAAATCGAATGAAGATGACATGATACATCTTCTTAGCCGTGACTTCGAGGCTCATGGGCGGTACACTTCTGATATCAACCCGGTTGCTGCTACCTTCCTTGTATCGATTAACCAACTTCGACGGTTAAATCTACTTGCGGTGGAGTATCTGCAGCTAATATCCTTCTTGGACGAGAAAGACATTCCGTATGCGATACTGCCCCCAGCAAAAGGGGAGGCTAGGATGATGGAAGCAATTGGCGAACTAAAAGCCTTTGCGTTCATCCGCCAAAGGCATGCCGATTCGTTCGATATTCACCGTCTAGTCCAAGTATCAGTGCGACGCTGGGTAATGGCAAGTGGAGATTGGGATGTCGCCCTCGAAGCGGCGTTATGCCGATTAAGCGATGTGCTTCCTTCCCCAGAACACCAAAGCAGAGATGTTTGGACTAGATATCTCCCACATGTTCTGTCAGTCCTGAAGTTAGGACAAGAAGAAGACAACATCCACCCCATCGTGACGCGGCTTATGAGTAACACTGGCAGATGGTTAAACGAAATGGGGAAATACGAAGAGGCAGCGGCGATGTTCAAAGAGGTCATAGAGAAGAGGAGGTCTGCCATCGGCAGCGACCATCCAGACACCCTCTCAGCGATGAACAACTATGCTGCGATCCTGTTCGAACAAGGGAGGCTCGAAGAGGCAATGGTAATGCTCACGAAGGTGTTGGAAAAAAGAGACGGTATTCTGGGCCACGACTATCCACATGTTCTCTCTTCGATGAATAATCTTGCCTTGACGCTTGGAAGCCTTGGCAAGATCGAAGACGCAATAGCGATACACAAGGAGGTTCTTCATGAGAGGCAGCGGATTCTTGGCGACGATCATCCTTCTACAATCTCGGCGATGAGTAACCTCGCGTCTACGCTAAGCGATCAAGGCAAGCTGGATGAAGCAGGATTGATAACGAGGGAAGTTCTTGAAAAGAGGCAGCGGATTCTTGGAGATGAGCATCCAGACACAATCACAGCGATGCATAATCTTGCATCTATACTAAGCGACCAAGGCAAACTAGATGAAGCAGGATTTATGAGGAGGGAGGTGTTTGAGAAGAGGCAGCGGATTCTTGGCGACGATCATCCTTCTACAATCTCGGCGATGAGTAACCTCGCGGCTACGCTAAGCGATCAAGGCAAACTGGATGAAGCAGGATGGATGCTGAGGGTAGTGCTTGACAAAATGCAACGGATTCTCGGCGATGAGCATCCTTCTACAATCTCGGCGATGAATAACCTTGCCAGTACGCTAGGCAGCCAAGGCAAACTGGATGAAGCAGGATTGATGCTGAGGGAGGTGTTTGCCAAAATGCAAAGGATTCTCGGCGACGAACATCCTTCTACAATCTCGGCTATGAATAATCTTGCATCTATACTAAGCGATCAAGGCAAACTAGATGAAGCAGGATTGATAATGAGAGAGGTTCTTGAAAAGAGGCAGCGGATTCATGGCGATGAGCATCCAGACACAATCACAGCAATGAATAATCTTGCATCTATACTAAGCGACCAAGGCAAATTAGGTGAAGCAGGACTGATGAGGAGGGAGGTGTTTGAGAAAAGGCAACGGATCCTCGGTCATGAGCATCCAAGTACTGCCTTGAGGACGCGTGACCTCATTTCAACTCGCATGGGACAGAGTAAGATCGAACAGGAAGTAGAGGTGAAGGCGGAGACATATAACTAGGCTGCCCAATTGAATATTTATGGAGACTGACAGTCACCAGAAAATTTGCAAATGGCCGTGAGGAAAACCACGGATTAAGTCTGGGAGCACAAGTCTGCCGTCTAGACTTGAGAGTCGAATAGCCCTGTATTCAACGCGATGTAACACCTGCAGCAGAAATTACCCTTTTGATTTTCGCGGTCACTTTACTAACCTAATCTGGATTCAATGGTCAACTCAGGGGTCTCTCATTTCCTGACAGCCATTTTAATCCACCATAGTCCAACGCCCGCCATGCTCCATACACCTGGCAAACGTGGACAGCCTCGGAAGTATGACACGCTGGAGGGGAAAGCGAAGCGAGACGTAGCCGCCAAGCGCGCTCGTAGACGGTTGCAGAAGTCATCAGTGCCCAGCGACATAAGATGAATCCAGATCTACATTCCTCCACTGGTGGAATCCTTACCGTCCTCACCATTACAGAATACCAGGTCAGTTCCGCGGAATGTTCATTGTGCTGAATGCGAAAGACACCGAATTAGAAGCAAAATCGCCAACGCTACAGCAATGCCTTACTATGATCGTCGATCACCTTCGTCAAGTCCTAGACTGGTCAAAGGCTGATTGCCCAACACATGGGTAAATGTTGGTATCGAAGATACTGCATTTTCGGAAAAGCGCACGTTTCTGTTCAAAAGTAAATGCTTGACGTCATGGGCCCATTCGATGGTAAACCATTGATATTATCGGATTATGTTTTAACTGGAATCTCACCGGCCAAGCTGGAAGCGCCAGAGTGGAGACTCGTCGCTCACACCCGCTGCGCAAGGGAGGCATCGCTTATGCTCAACGGTACAACGTGAACAAGGACCTCTTCACGACAGCATCGAAACGAGACGGAGGGCTGTTCAGCGAGCCACATTTAGAAGGGCTAACGTGCCCGCCTTCGTTGCTCGACGCTTGGATCGTAGCTGCTCGACAACATCGCAATGCTGGATTGGCGACATCCGCCAAATCTGAGCCAAAACTCAAACGTCTTCGTAAAGCCTTTCAGGCTGTGAAAACTCGAATAGGATTTGCATTGACCAGTTCCGCGGATATGAGCTTCGGTGCACAAGAAGAATATCGGATTTCCTGGAAACTATTCACAATCGTGAACCCTGCTATTCTATACCCCGTGTTGGAGGCGCTAGTCAAAGCCATCGGGTTAGCTAAAATTGGCATTTCGAATTTCGCGGTCAGTAAGCTAGCCAATTTGGCTCTTAGTGCATTTTTCTCTGTCCAACCAGAATTTAGCGGTCACACGCTAACGCTTTTCGATTTTCGCGGTCACTTTACTAACCTAATCAGGATTTAACGGTCAGTTCAGGGGAATCTCATTTCCTGATAATTAGCATCCTACGAAAACATACCGTACCCACCACGACCCATCATACCCACAATGCCGGGAACACCCAAGAAACGCGGGCGGCCCCGAAAATACGGCACGCCAAAGGACAAGGCTAAGCATGATGTCGTTGCCAAGCGTGCTCGAAAACGGCTTCGGAAGCAAACAACGCACGACAGCATCAGATTTCAAATCTACGTTTCTTCACAGACAGAAGCATCGCCCGTTACTTATGGTATGGAGGAGCAGCAGAAACTAATCATAATAAGAGACCTACTCTGCACAAAGTTCTATTAGATCTTTTTAAGGAAAATATCCTTACTAAACCCTATTTTACTGTAAAGGTTGGGTATGAATTGTATTAGTTCTGGGTTTGTTGTCCATCAATCATTACAAGACTTTAGCACCGACAGGTAGTTATCTTTTGTGAGGCAAATACACCCCCCCGTTTGATCCCATAGACAATTACATTAATAAATCGGCCGCGAGATCTTTCTTAGTCGATCATTATACCTTTCAATAGGAGCTGGTTCCTTGCTGGATCTAGAGGAGGTAGAATGAGGTGATGATTGGCGAATATTAGAGTTGGGGAAGTCATTATGAGTGTTGATGACCGCGGTTTATGATGGTTAGTTATCTACTGTATGCTTCTATTGGTCCTGCCCTTGAGCTAATATGATTCTACACCCCGTGATGTTCCTTGTGTATAAAGCCATCGGGTCAGTCGAAATTGCCGTTTTGAGTTTCGCGGTCACTGTACTAGCCTATCTGAGACTTAGCCCTCCAAGCTTCTAGCAAATCAGAATTTAGCGGTCACACACTAACTTCATTAGATTTTCGCGGTCACGCACTAGCCTAATCAGGATTTCGCGGTCAATCCAGGGGCTAGCTCATCTCATCAAGCTGTAGGAGCTTCGAAACAGCCCAAATCAATCACAATTATACTTTATCTTGATTACTATGCCCGAAGCACCTAAACGTCGCGGGCGACCTCGGAAGTACCCTACATCGGAGGAGAAAGCTAGGCAAGATGTCATTGCTAAACGCGCCCGACGACGGCTTCGGAACTCCTCAGTGCATGAAAATATCCGATTTCAAATCTTTGTCCCCCAGTTGATGAAATCTTTCCCACCTTTATCCTCGCCGCGACATCATTCAGAGTCAGTGAGCTGCCTTGACATACTCGTAAATGCCGCTAGCCGGTCAGATCGAACAGGAACACTACTTGCCAGACTTGAACCGCACAGAACGATGGAAACGGGCTCAGATTCGCCTAGCCCGTTGGGAGAGGCGATTTTCAGATCGTGCGAGATAGAGCCAAGTGGTGACCAGTATCAATCTATCGGAGATGATGACATAGGTGAAGCTTTGGATCTACAGTTGGACAATGCTACTATACTGGGTTCCTCAGAGGCAGATATCTCATCAGGCTTCTTGCCTGAGGGAACAGGCGCCACAGCCAACCCAGATGCACACGAAGCAGTCGAAATCGACTCAAGTAGAATACCCGAAGTTGCGAATACAATCGATGAAGAAGACGGCACTTCCGGTGAACCATTGTCCGACGTCGAGTGTCCATTAGAAGACGCTTTTGAAACAGACTCCAGCTATGAGTCGGATGTCTCGGATGCCGAAAGTGAGATGGACATCGACGATACAGATGCCACTTCCCAGCCAAATCTCTACATGGCGAAAAGTTTCTTAGAAAGAAACTGGGGACGTTTATGCGATTGCCAAGAGGAAGAAGAGGAGGAGGAAGGGGAGAATGCCAGCGAAGATGCACAGCCTGGGCTCAGTTTAAAGGATATGGCCGACTACTGGAGGAACCTTGCGGTACCAGATGCAATTGGTACTGCATCAATTCAGGCTCGGACAGACGATAACGAACCATTCCAACCGGATTGGTCTTCCGTACTAAGTGGTGGAGACAGTCGCCCAAACTTGAACATCCAAAGGTCCCAGAAAACCTCACCCGGTATCCAACGTACTTGGGATGTGGATAGTGTCATCTCCTGGGCTTCCTGTTTATCAATTAGCCGTGGACTTTACGTATCATATCATCCGCCAATTTCAAGGAATTTTGGTAGCAGCATTCATGTCTTTCACCAAGGAACAGCTTTGCATCTTATTCCTCACCTTCGACTAGGTAGCGGACGCCAATCTCCTCAATTTGGCGTGTATATCTTTTTCCCCGGAATCTCTCACGTTCGTCGAACGACAACTTACCTCACTAAAGATGAACAGCGAATGTGGATCAACCAGCTTCTTCTGCCTGCGATTCGTTGCTGTTGTCCACCCGATGTGATCCAACATCATCCTCGTTCCTTCGATGACATAGAGAGTAAAACCTACAGTCGCCAACGAGAAACTTGCGGAGGCATGGTTTCTAACGGAATGGATATGCATCATTATCTTCCTCAAGAACACCTACAGGCGATTTGGCACCATATGACCCGGAACACTGAGCAACGCGAACTCGCCATGTTTCGTGGGATGTTCATTGTGTTAAGCGCCAAGAACATCAAGCTGGAAGCAAAATCTTCAACATTTCAAGCATGCCGCGTCAACGTTACAACTCACCTTCATCAAGTGTTGGATTGGTCAAAGGCTGATTTGACCAACACGTGGGTGGATGTTGGTGTCGAATATACTGCGGCTTCAGAGAAGTGCACATTCTTGCACAAAAGTCGATGTTTGAAGTCCTGGATCCGTTCGATGAGGTGTAGCATCGACAAGCCGCTGATATCGTCGGAACACTTCAACTGGAATCTCACCGGTCAAGCAGGTAGTGCCAGGGTGGAGACACGGCGATCGCACGGTCTGCGTAAGGGAGGCATTGCTTATGCTCAACGCTATAACGTGAATAAGGATCTCTTTTCAACAGCCTCGAAGCGGGACTGGGGGTTATTCAGTGAACCGAATCTGGAGGGGCTGACATGTCCGTCTTCATTACTCGACGATTGGATTGTGGCTGCTCGTCAGTATCGCAACGCCGGGCTAGCAACCCCGCTCCAATCTGCACCGAAACTTAAACGACTCCGTGAAGTATTTCAAGCTATGAAGTCTCGCATAGGATTCGCGTTGGATAGTTCCACGGAGACGAGCTTCGGCACTCGGGAAGAATACCGGATCTCTTGGGAACTATTCATGACTGTAGATCCTTCCACATCAAACCCTCGTGGTCCACATCGCCCATTTTGGGTGTTGCCAACTGCTCATGTGAACGAATTCATGCGTTGGGAGTTCAATCGATGGCTCTCTGCTATCGAATTCGTCCGGGCTCGAGCAAGTCGACGCGATGCCAATTGGGAAGATCATCAAAGAAACATGATCATGGTCACTATCCTTCTTCGTTCTTTGTGCAGTATATTGCTAGAAAAGAAAAAGGTTAGGACAGAAAGTATAATAATATAAATATGGTAATAAAAAGCTTATTATATTTTATATAAAGAGAATATATAAGGAATTAATAAAGAAAGGAAAGTAAAAATATACTAGGTAGTATAAGTACTATATAAAGGGAAAAGTAAGTAAATATTACTTATATAACTAAGGGTAAATATAAAGATTAACTAGGATAAAAGATAATATTATAGAAAAGAAAAGAGAAAAAAAGACATAAAAATAAAGAGATTTAACGTACATGATAAGCGTGCGCAACAGATAAGCGTGCGCAACAAAAATCTCAACCTTTTCAAGATAAACCGTAATAAAAACACAATATATTATCTGATCAATTAAAATCAATTACTATATCAATTCTCAGTGGTCTGAATACGCTCCTGATAGGTTCTTGCATTATGACCTGTCTTGCCGCATACACCACAACGCCGACCACCTGGTCGCTCTGACCTTCCTTGACCACCACTTCTTGATGATTCGGCTACTATCTGCGTATTCACATCTGCCTGATCAATTAACTCTTGGGCTTCCCCTATAGTCATATTCCCTCTTCTCTGTAGGCGTGTTCTTTTTGCCCTACGCCGCCGGCTAAGCACCTCATTTGCCTGACGAAGTTCCCGGATCTCAGCTTCTTGTAAGGCTATCTTATGTAGAAGAATGCTCTGTCCTTTCTCAAAATACTTCACAGCTTCAATTATTGACTCAGGGGAGCTGCTCTTATGATTTCTGATCCTTCCTTGCAGATACTTAGAGTGAGATTGGGTCTCTAGTATTGTCTTTGGGGTCCTTGAAGTCCAAGGGGTCGAAGGTTCAGTGACCTCCTGGGGAGGCGTCGGGGTCCGTAGTTTCACATCAAGCTTCGAGATGACATATTCTGGGTCAAAGGGAGCAAGCCCGGCTCCTCTAAAACCTCCCTTGATATTTTTCTCGATTATAGTAGCTTGGAAGGCAATATAAAACGCCAAGAAGTCAGTCTTCTCGATGTGGGTTACGCTCCTTCTGATCAGTCGCTCTATTTCTTGGCCATATGCCCTTTTTAGCGGCCCAAAGCACCCGATATCAAGGGGCTGAAGTAGGTGTGATGAATGAGGCGGCATACAGAGTGTAATAATGTTGTTCTCCTCACAATATAACTGGAAATCGGCTGACCGATGACTTTCATGACCATCGAGGATCAAAAGACGATAGGCACCAACTGATCGGTCAGTTGTAGCCCGATTAAAGTGCTTTAGCCAGTCAAGGCCCGTCTCGTTATCTGTCCAGCCATTTTCGGTTGTGGCAATAACCCAGGTGGCCGGGAGGTTGCTTTCTTTATACCAGTTCTGAAGGTGAAATTCGCCTGCAACCACGATGAATGGATCAATCGCCTGGCCTTCCGCATTAATCGCTTGAATTACCGTAGCCCATTCCCGATTTCCAGGCTGGACTGATTTTGGGTTTCCACGCCTTTCCGAGCTGGTGACGACTATACCGCTTGATATTACGCCCATCATAAAGCCAGTCTTATCAAAGTTCCAGATATCATCCGATCGGATGCCGTATTTGGCGATTATGTTCTCTACGACCCTAAACCAATTGCGAATAGTAGTCAGATCTTCGCATTGGGCCCTGCGATAGTCATATCTCCTCTGAAAACGCGTCTTGAGCTGTGGTTGCCGCTTAATAAAATTGATAGCCCAGCGCTTGCCAACTGGTAACGCATCGCGGTCAGTAAGTAGTCGATTCGCCATTTCTTCAACATCACAATGCCGGGGAGGGAATCCTCGCGAATCTAGATCAAGGATATACTGGACTATAACCTCTTCCTCTAGATTACTTAGTTTCCGAGAGCTCGGGATATAATCCTCACGAGCAGGAATTCCATGGTGTCGGCGATTGAGGGCATCAAAGGAGACGTCATAGATCTTTGCAGCGCGTCGCAGACTTAATTTTGGGTCTGCCTGATAGGCCTGAAGTGCAAGAATAATTTGAGACTCTTTAAAAGATTGAGACATGTTATTTGATGAAGAATTAATTGATCAGATAGTATTGATGTAAGGTGGGGATTTTTGTTGCGCACGCTTATCTGTTGCGCACGCTTATCATGTACGTTATACTATTAAGATTAAATAGTAGAGGTATAGTGTTAGGGTTATATAAAGCAGTAAAAAACAAGGTTAGGAAGAAGTAACTAGTAGGATAAAAGGGTTATAAAGTAGAAAGAGAAAGCTAAGATATAAAGAGGGAAATAGAAGAGTAAGGTTATAGTCTAGTAGTCAATAACAAAATCAATTGTAGTAGATTTGAATTATTGTTAGATACGCACGAATACGATGGGGTGAGTGTATCCAAGTAAGGACCAGAATGTTGTGGTGTTATTGATCGTCGACTTGATTCTTTGATCAGTCTGTCAAAGAGGGGTTTCACCCCTCTTTTGGATACAAGAATAATATTGCAATAAGGGAAGTGGAGCCCATTCCCAGCCGCCAATCTAACAGCAGCCGGTCCCGCACCACCTCGTAACGTTAGATTCTTTTAGTCCAGATCGGCCCGCCCCGGCATAGATCGTCTAGCGGCTGGTGAAAGGGCTACGCTAGCTCCATGACGTGACGATAGAAAGTCCTATTATTGCTGCGAGGACGGCCAGGTTTGTCTTGGGAAGTAAGTCGAACTGACTGCTGATCACGGCTTGAAAAGCGGCAAGTAACGAAAGGACCTGACCTTGAAGCTCAAAGCGGGGAACACCGGCGGGGTCGTCGTATTCGGGATGGTTGAGTGATACGTTCAGTAGAAACGGCCAGTCATCAGGGTTGCCAGGGGCCGTTTTGAGCCAGCCTCTGCAAGGATAATAGGGAACCGGTGACAGCAATAGCAGATGGTGGGGCTGGGCGATCCGGAAGCAGCGTGTCCGCGCTTACTACATTTCTGCCACTTCAACCCTGACTACAAAATAAAGCCCCACTTTCTCTCACTGAATGGCTTTCTATCGCACTGAGCGTGCTTAAAGGGTTAAAGTGAATGTGATACAGTGTTGAACACTTCCACCTTCCGCTCCAAAAACAACATCGTCTTTGTGAAATCTAAGGTGGGGACATTTAGGTACATGACTCTACCTCGTAAGCAGATGTTTTGTCAGAATTTAGCCGTCTTATGAGCGCGTAAGCAGTTTCTAGCTGCACGAATGAGGTATCAAAAAGTAACGCTGCTGCCTAGAGGTCCGGGCGCAAATCCGGGGAAGCGGCGACAGATCCACAGTGCGAGTTGGGAGTACTCTCACCATACACAAGTCCGGTTAGTACTTCAATATGTCAACGATCAGCAGCAGCGAAGCGTGTACACAGTGTCTAGATACACATATGTTTGAGATGTGGAGCTACCCTTAATTAATCACAATTATTGTAGGAGAGGAAGCTGTCAGTGTTCAATACTGTAAGCAGCAGCAAAATGTGTTGATTGATTATTGTTCTTTTTTTTCGTGCGGGGTATTCCATTCCGCAGAGTTACTTAAAGCATACAGCTAGATTACTAACGCAGTTGTTCCTGAGGCCGCGAAGATCATGCCTACCCTGCGACACTTTCTTTTGGCCTCGCTTGGCTCCGTCTGACAGGCCTGCTTGAAGGTCGATTTCTCTAAGTGTTCATCATCCTATCCGCCGCATCGACGCCGAATGCACTTTATTGTTGGTTGCTTTGGGGATATATTAGTCAGCAGTAAGGGATTTCCCGGTGATCTGCCGGATTATTGCCAACTTACACGGGCGACTTCAATCTAGCATAGCTCAACAAGCACTTTTCAAAATGCGGTAAAACTACGAAGATGATATAATTATTTCCTTGAGACTTATTTCAATTAACTTTGAAGTAGTCAAGCCATCGCGGTCGTTTCCTGTTCCGCTGCGATCGCCCCGAGTCCCGATATGCCACCACTACCTCCCGATCGCTCTCGACAACTAAAGAAGACCTTTTAGGCCGAGTTTTACGGCTGTGTGGCGTCGACGCCTTTGTGTTTGGGGTACTTAATGCTTTGTTGGGTGGCTTGAATAATACGGGGGGTTGGGTGACTGTGGGAAGAACGACGATGATTTCGTCCTGAATCCTCCATTCTCTTCGAGACCATCTGAGCCATTCTGCCGTGCCTGGTGCTTCGGTTGTATACTCCGCTGATTCTGCTTCTTCATCTCAATCCGAAGCTGCCGGTTTGCTTCTCTCTCAAGCTGCTCTGTTTCTTTTTCCCGCCGTTTTCTTTCCTTTTTCCAAGGCTCGGACCAACTACACTGCATATTCCACGTGGACCACAAATAAGTGGCCCATCTCTATTACATCCGCTTTGCTGGCGCTCAGCTTACGTAATAATCCACTACATTCGGACCTGAAAGTGGATGTAATGGAGTGGATTTAGGTGGATTTAGGTATAGTGGGATATTCCCTGACCCTGAACGGTCCATAGTACTTAATTTTGTATATAGTTGCCTATCAAATCGAGGTACCTGGACTCATGGTTAGCCAAGGTCGATCACTCCCACAGCTAATCTTCTAACGTTACACGAGAAACTGCCCCTATTGATCGCGTTTTCTAAGATTCCCTGCTGTTGTTTTTGCCAAAATAAAAACTGACGATGCCAGCCACCCAGCCAGGCCAACAGCAGCACCTCGAAGACCGTCTTTTTCGACATTTCAGAGGCTGGACCTGGTCAGAACGATCTCGTGATACTAGCTCTTGGCTGTGGGACTTTGGCTATGATATTCAACGTCATGGCTTACGCAAATGGGCTTGCAAGGACTGTATCCTCGTAAATCGTCCCACTATCGCGAGTTTTACCTCTTCAGGTCTCCAGAACGCGGCAAATCATCTATGGCGTGAGCACAAAACACCAGCACCAGAGGGAGAGAAAAAGAGCACAGCACAGCTGAAATCCGAAGGCGCACTGAAATCGAACCAACCGACTATTGCCTCTGTTTTGAAACTGGACGTCAACAAGCCTACGGAACAGAATATTGCGAACAACATCATCTCACGCTTTGATAAACAATACTTTCAGCGTATGCTAGTCGAGTTAATCGTCACTAGCAACCAGTCCTTGTCATTCGCCGAGAACCCCATCCTCCAAGAAATCTTCGACTATTTGAATCCCTCCGTTTCGATCCAACGGGCCAACTTGACTGCCAGGGCCGTCCGATATAAGATCATTCAAGAATATGACCGCCATAGGAAGAAGGTTATCGAGGTGTTGAGGAACTCCCCTGGAGCGCTTCATATCTCATTTGATGGCTGGACGTCTCGAAATAAGCTTGCCCTTTATGGCATTGCTTGTTTTTTCAGAGATGAGAAGAATCGGCCATGCAAAATCATGATTGGGGTTCCAGAGGCTCATCGTCACTTCGGCTCCACGATCGGTGGGGAGGTTCTCGACGTCCTCGACGTCCTACACACCCTTGGCGTGAGTCCAGAAAAGATTGGCTATTTCACGCTCGATAATGCTAAAAACAACGATACTGCCATGGAGGTCATTGGTGCTGAGCTTGGGTTCGATGGCCGACTACGTCGAGGACGCTGTATTGGTCACATAATTAACTTGTCAGCCAAGGCGCTCTTATTTGGAAAAAACGCCGACGCGTTCGAACAGCAATTATCAGGCGCAGAAGCGTTATCTGATACTGAATACGCTCGATGGCGCAAAAAGGGACCAGTTGGCAAGTTACACAACATCGTAGTTGATGTGCGTATGAGCCATCGGCTGATTTACTTATTCAAGGAGGTCCAGAGGGTGAGCGGTTTTACTAAATCCTATT
>LBNR01000033.1:34482-69577 GCA_001262555.1 Fusarium nygamai | reverse complement strand
CTGCCCATTCTTGCAGTTGTCGAGCAAAGCCAGCGCCTGTATTTCCCGACTCGCTGTAGTCGCTTACCCCGTAGCGGCTGGTTGACTAGAAACAGGGAGCGCCAGTGACTCCCCTGAAAATTTTTCCTCTTCCTGCTTTTGTTAGTGGCTTGCTAGTGGAGGGGCATTTTCGGGCCGCCCAACCACGCTTTTGCCCAAGTCCCAATCGGAGCCATGTACCTCAGCCACGACATATCACCACGTTATAGGTGATCCCCGAGGTTTCGCTCCGCATTTATAAAGTGGAGCACCAGCCCCGGAAAATACCCCCATTTTCCTCCCCATTTTTCCTCCCCATTTTTCCTCCCTCTCAAGTTGATCGAATCCGTCGCCAGCGCAGCAGCGTCATGTCAACCGATCGCCACCAAAATTTCAGGTTACGAGGCATCCCACATGAATGTCAAACCAGGGCCGATGTCCGTGAACTCGTCAAGAGCATTCTTTCAATAGAAGCCGGCGCGAGCGTTGCCGTTCATTCACTTGCAATCAGCCCTGTCGAGCAAAACAGCAAAGTCGCAACTCTAAGTTTTCAAGCTCTCCCGGACCGTTTGTCCGACTGCTCCAGAAATGAATGGGTATTCAACCTGCCGGTTGATGATACCTCAGATGAGGATGGCTTCGGCTGGAGACAGTCACTTGTGTTCGATACTCACTTCTCGGGTTTCACGCCTCTGCAACACACCAAAGACGATGATTGTTATGTCGAGTGAGTCAACAAAGAATTTGCGACAGCATATACGACATTGACGTGTATATTCAGTGTGATCGCAATATCTGGTCTCGGCGGGCACGCGTTCGGTTCCTTCAAAGAAAGGCATGGGTCCTTTATGTGGCTCCGGGATGCTCTTCCGCTAGATGTTCCTGGTGCAAGGATCTTAATCTATGGATATGATACTCGACTCGTTCGGAGCAGTTCATTCCAGAACTTGATGGACTTGGGTAATGCGCTTCAAATTGACATGAAAGGCATTCGGGTTCGTAGAATTGTTCTCGCCCTGTTCTAGTTGATCCGTCTAGCTAATCGAGTCAGGAATTCGGCCAATCTCGTCCGATAATTTTCGTCGGACACAGTCTCGGGGGCCTTGTCATCAAAGAGGTTTGCGTTGGCTCCACCAAAGATTGAGGAAGTAATATCTCTGCCACATACTTACAATCTGAGTCGCAGGCCATAGTCAAGTTGAAAGAAGCCCTAGACAAGGAGGATGCATCCATATTGAAGTGTACTTCCGGATTCCTGTTTTTCAGTGTTCCTCACCAAGGGATGGCTATTGAATCGCTCGTTCCTTTGGTTAAAGACTACCCCAACAGGAGCCTTCTTGAGTCGCTCAATAAGAACTCAGCGCTCCTTCAACGCCTCGAAAAGGAGTTCAGCAACACATTCCGCACAAAAAATGTTCGAATTGTCTCCTTCTTCGAAACGGAGAAATCTCCCACTGCAGTGAAGGTGTGCTCTTGAAGGTCTTTATTGCTGCCCTGGAATCTTGCTTACATCTCATTCAGGAAGATGGCATATGGAAACTCTCCGGACCTCTCGAAGTCTTAGTCGACGTCACATCGGCGACATGCGGCAGTAAACAACAACATCCGATTAACCGCAATCATTCCGAGATGGTGAAATATACCAGCCAATACGACGAGTTCTACAGACGTGTTGAGATCGCTTTACGGCCACTAGTAAGCAGATCGCAATGTAAGTCGATTATCGCAAGTACGGAAGTTGGAAGTAGTTGTGAGTAACGAGGATTGGCTCCATAGTTTGACATACACTAACGGCTCCTCCAGCATCAGTATCGCTCTCAAACGAAAACATGGGTCTGTAGATCGAGAATGATATACAACAAGCCACTGACCCGGCATAGAATGCCTTAGGTCGCTTTCTTTTCGAGAACAAGAGTACAGGTACAACGACGTTCATTCCGCAAAGGACACCTGTGAGTGGCTGCTCGAGGATTCGCAATACCGAGCTTGGATGAACACATCCCGAGGTCTTTTCTGGATTAAAGGGAATCCCGGGGCTGGCAAGTCCGTTCTCATGAAGTTCGCCTTTACAATGATGAGAAAGTCCGGAAACCTCGCCGTGTCCTATTTCATTCACGGCGGAGGAATGCTTTTGCAGAGGACACCACTGGGTGTATTCCGTGCATTACTAAACTCCATGCTCATATCCTTCCCGGAGTATCTCTCTCAGCTCACTAAACGGTTTAATGACCGGGAAACACGGTTCGGGACTTACCAGGAGAATCGATGGGATTGGACCGAAAAAGAACTTCAAGAATTTCTGTCTGAGGTTTTGATCCAGGGGACGAAGAGACGGCCAGTAGTCATTTTTGTCGATGCGCTCGACGAGTGTGGGGACCGTGATGCCAAATGCTTACTAGGGTACTTCAAAGCCCTCATGGACGACGTGGAACGCGATGAAGCGCAAGTCAAGATATGCTTCTCTTCTCGACATTATCCAATCCTTGGTCCTGACACGATCCCAACGATCTCCGTCGAAGAGAGAAACGACAAAGATATTCGATCAGTCATTCAAGAGAGGCTGAAGGAAATTCAGTTAATTTCGCTTGCGACGCGCCAGCAGATTGAGAAGGATATCTTATTGAAAGCTCACGGAGGATTCCAATGGGCAGTCTCAATTATCAGCATGGTCATTCGGTTGAACGACACTGGCATCAATGAGGAGAAGCTGCACGAAATGATAACAACTACTCCGGAAGCCCTTGATGAGTTATACACAACCATTTTGAGCGGCGTTACTGAAAGTGAAAAACGTCAGATGACTAAGCTGTTCCAGTGGGTTCTATTTTCCGGGCAGCCGTTGTCTGCACAAGAACTTAGGGAGGCTCTTGCTACCGACAAGGATATGGCTTGCACGACCGTCTCCGAGCTCAAAAGGCACGACAGCTGGGTAGACAGTTTGACCCGGTTTGAGATGCATGTAAGACACATTTCCAGAGGCTTGGTGGAATTCCAGACCCGTGAGATATGGGAGCAATACGAACTTAGCGGAGAGGACTCAGACAGGGAAGTCCAATTCATCCACCAATCGGTTGCTGACTATGTACGCCGGACGTTTCTCATGGATGTCGGACATGAGTATGCCTCCTTAGTCGGAGCCTGCCACTTTGGAATATCGAGGTCCTGTCTCCGGTATTTGACGTTGAAGGAAGTTTTAGAAGGGACTCATCTGTCTCGCGGCACACTCTCAGCAAGATTTCCATTGCTGCCATATGTAGTGCGGTTTGTGTTCCACCACATCCGGGAGGTGGAACGGGGAGGAATCCCTCAACCAGATCTCCTCCCACTCATTCAATGGGATCGACAGTCTGAATCTTTGGGGAAAATTGCGAGCGTATGGAGAGTTATGGATCCCAACAACGCCAATGCTCCCATGGGGTGGCCATTCATTGGAGCAACGCCGCTTCATATCCTGGTTGCATTTGGCTCGAAGAGCGCTTTCGATGTAGTCCTGCAGAAAGATGATATAGAAGTTGATAGTAGAGACTTGGACGGGAATACACCGCTACTTCTCGCCGTCAGAGAAGGTCACCAGGAAATGGCACTAGCGCTACTGAATCGGTCGGTCGAATGGCAGCATCGACATGAGGCGATTGAACAAAAGGTCACTGAGGACAAAGACATAGGACAACGGACGAACTATTCTGTGGACGTTAACGCTGAAAACAACGATGGCGAGACATCGTTAACCATCGCTCTTACAGAGAACGCTAGGGAGATGGTCTTCAAGTTGATTGAGGCGGGTGCTGATCTCAAACATTTCGGGCAGCAGACTGCCCTCGTTTTCTATGCCATTCGTAACAGAGACAAGCCGCTGCTGTTGAAACTCCTGGACAAAAACGTGAACCTCGACGGAGCAGTCTATTTTGCGTTAAAAGAGCTATCATGCAAGGACGATGACCATATTCTCAAAGAGTTTGTTTTGAAGCTGCTCGAGGCGGGAGCCAATACATTGAAAACTCCGGAAGTTGACAAGAGTTTTGAAGACGAAGATGAGGATGGAGATGAGGATGAAGATGAGGACGAAGATGAGGATGAGGCAATGCTCTTAGCTTCACGAACAGGTCAAAGATCTATGGTTAGTCTCCTTCTGTCACACAGCACTTCGACGACTTCACGGAACAAGCATGGTTCAACACCGCTCTTGCTGGCCTCACAGAACGGCCATAGAGAAGTGGTAAGAGTTCTCATAGAGAAAGGAGCAGACGTCAATGCCAGGGACAAACATGGATCGACACCACTCTGGCTGGCCTTACTAAACGGTCATGAAGCGGTGGTGAGAGTTCTCATAGAAAAGGGAGCAGACGTCAACGCCAGGGACGAAGATGGATTGACACCACTCTCATGGGCCTCACAAAACGGCCATGAAGCGGTGGTGAGAATTCTCATAGAAAAGGGGGCAGACGTCAACGCCAGGGACGAGGATGGATGGACACCACTCTCATGGGCCTCACAAGACGGCCATGAAGCGGTGGTGAGAGTTCTTATAGAAAAGGGAGCAGACATCAACGCCAGGGACGAGGATGGATCAACACCACTCTCATGGGCCTCGCGGAAGGGACATAAAGCGGTGGTGAGAGTTCTTATAGAGAAGGGAGCAGACGTCAACGCCAGTAACAAGCAAGGATCGACACCACTCTTATGGGCCTCACAGAGCGGTCATGAAGTGGTGGTGAGAGTTCTCATAGAAAAGGGAGCAGACGTCAACGCCAGTAACAAGCATGGATCGACACCACTCTGGCTGGCCTTACTAAACGGTCATGAAGCGGTGGTGAGAGTTCTCATAGAAAAGGGAGCAGACGTCAACGCCAGTAACAAGCATGGATCGACACCACTCTGGCTGGCCTTACTAAACGGTCATGAAGCGGTGGTGAGAATTCTCATAGAAAAGGGGGCAGACGTCAACGCCAGGGACGAGGATGGATGGACACCACTCTTATGGGCCTCACAGAGCGGTCATGAAGCGGTGGTGAGAGTTCTCATAGAAAAGGGAGCAGACGTCAACGCCAGTAACAAGCATGGATCGACACCACTCTGGCTGGCCTTACTAAACGGTCATGAAGCGGTGGTGAGAGTTCTCATAGATAAGGGAGCAGACGTCAACGCCAGTAACAAGCAAGGATCGACACCACTCTTATGGGCCTCACGGAAGGGTCATGAAGCGGTGATAAGAGTTCTCATGGAGAAGGGAGCAGATGTTAACGCCAGCAACAACGATGGATGGACACCACTCTCATGGGCTTCACTGAACGGTCATGAAGTGGTGGTGAGAATTCTCATAGATAAGGGAGCAGACGTCAACGCCAGGGACAAGCATGGATGGACACCACTCTCATGGGCCTCAGAGAACGGCCATGAAGTGGTGGTGAGGATTCTCATAGAAAAGGGAGCAGACGTCAACGCCAGGGACAAGCATGGATGGACACCACTTTTCTGGGCCTCACGGAAGGGCCATGAAGCGGTGGTGAGAGTTCTCATAGAGAAGGGAGCAGACATCAACGCCAGGGACAAGCATGGATGGACACCACTTTTCTGGGCCTCACGGAAGGGTTATGAAGCGGTGGTGAAAGCTCTGATTGAGAATGGTGCAGGGAAAACGTAGTACTACAGTCCCAAATCAACTCTAGTAGAGTTGATTTTATTGACCCACTTTAAACCTAGTAGGGTTGATTATTGCCAGGGTGTAGAGTTGATTTGACATTGTTCCACATATAGGAATAGTATTGCTGATCAGAACAGGGGTTTATCCAGAGCGCGACGCGTCCTTTCGCGTAAAGTGCTATAGGGAGGGTAAATCATACTACTAGATGGTCTCGTTGTTGATTGAAATACAATCGTCATTCACATCTTACTATCAAGCCACAGTCACTATGACGATTAATATGACGGCTGCGAGCTTGCGATCTGAACCATGCAGTGCAATTCATCCCTACGTTCTTCTCTCTACATACCGCCTTCTCGTGTGCCAGGCTTGTGAGTTCGCCTCTGTAGCCGATGAGGTTGCTACGCATTTGAGAACACGACATCGCGATATACAGCTGGACCGTCGACAGGAGCTGGTAGAGAAGATAAAACAGATCCCGAATATTCTCCACAGTCGGGACGACCTACGTCGCTATTTACAGTACCCAACGGATATAATTCAACCCATCCCGTATCTTGCGCCGCCAAAACCAGATGGTTTGAAGTGTCGTACTTGCGGCCATATTGTTCGCTGCGTCCAAAAGATACAAAAACATTGCACTGAAAAGCATCAATGGATAAACCCACGAGGCAGGGGAAGACCAGCACCGAATTGCCCCGTATCCGCTTACGAGCTACCATGGGAGGAACATGTCGCATGTCAACGATTTTTTCCTTCTCGGGAAGGCAGTAAATGGTTCCAAGTCAACATACAGACGAAAGGACGGGCAGGCAGGTCGGAAGTAAAGTCAAGTACCAAGAAGCCGCAAGAAACACCCCGTGTTCTTACATCTGAGGCATCCACCCATCTACAACAAGTCATAGACCGGGAATCTAGATATCAGGAAGCTTTGGGTCAACCCCAAACAACTATTAATGACACGGGAACCGACACATTTGCCGCTACAAGCTTATGGCTAGACAGAACACAATGGGCTTCTATCTACCGAGGGTCCCGACGAGACGTCCTGCGAGCGTTGATCAGACTACCAGATCGCCACTCTCTCAACACAGACTACACCTTAGGGCAGGGCAATCTGGAAGGCGCGCCGAACCTTGTAAGCCCACGAGAGGACAAACAGAAGATCTCATGCATCATGAGAGCACTTGACTTGGTAATAGACCGTTGTGAAGAAACGATTCGCTGTACTAGTCACAATCTTCTTTGCTGGCTACTCAGTTCGAGGCTACAGAGCCGCCGAGAGGTCGCTTTCAACCTTGTGGCAGAGAAGAATAGCGAGATTAGATACAGAAGGACTCAGAAGCAATTCTTGGCTTTTATCCTGCGAACCTACCGAATGCCGGGAGACCTTCGACGAGGCGTGATGGATGTGAAGATAAAGCCCGAGATTTCCACACAGATAGATCGCATATGGGAGCACACAGCTTGGAAGTATCTTGACGCGTCAAAGGGAACTTGGCCGGTCATGGAAGGACAGAGAGCCCCCCTGGTTGGAACACGCTGCGGCCCTATGGACAGCCAATCCATTAACATCCCTCTCAACACAAGGACTTCTCAGGGATTAGATGGGAAAGAAAGTGACGAGGATGATGAGATAGACGATGAGAACGTTGAAGCCTGGGAACTTGAGGACGATGATGACGACGAAGACGCCGAGAGCGACTATAATGATTCTGGATATTATGACGATATTGAGGGGAGCACAGCTGGAACCCATCAAGATATATTCTTAGGGGTATTAGGGGACTCTGCTGCATCTGCATTCAGACAATTCCTTGAACTCTTATTCCAACTATGTATCATGCTCAGTACTGAACCTTTTCTCAACGGGCAACCAAGTTCTACGCTGCTTATATATTTCAGCGGTATACTTGGATTTTCCGCTGATTGCCAGAGATTCCAGCTAGCTCGACAGTACTGTACAAAACTCTCAGCGATGATATATATACAGCGCATCTTATTTCTAGAGAAAGCTCTTCCTTTACGTGGATATCAATCTATAGGCATTCCTTAACGGCAGGATGTCAGGGCTTTCGAGTGTCTCAACAAAATCCGAGCTAAGTATATGGTTCTAGGCTCGCAATATCCTTTGGCGGAGCTGATCAGCCTACGAGATTTCGGACGTAATATTGCACGTAACGAGCCACCCTCTATGCTTTTCCACTGGAGCAACGATGGTGAGACAGTTTCTCATGCGAGTGCTCAAGTAACAATGAGCGAGTTCCGCAAACTGCCAGACTATTTTATTACACAAGCAGAAGCACTATGCGATCGATTGATGTTTGGGATCCAGCCAAGCATTGACTTATCGAGAGTCAAAGACAACATCTCTAGTTCAAAAAGTGGTCATAGCTTCGTCAAGTACCCTAGTAACTAATGACTAAATCAACTCTACTAGAGTTGATTTTATTGACCCACTTTAAACCAAGTAGGGTTGATTATTGCCAGGGTGAAGAGTTGATTTTATATTATTCCACATACAGGAATGGTAGTGCTGATCAGCACAGGGGTGTAAGGGTTGCACCTAACCACTGCGCCACGGGGCAAAAGATTGGCTAATAACTGCTATTGTAGCAATTACAGTGGTGCATACAGCTGCTTATAGAGCCTCACGGCGCTGTTACCGGGACCAATCGTAACAAGGGGCTTACTGTAGAACGCGACGCGTCCTGTCGCGTAAACTGCTGTCAAGCATAACGTACTGTTGAATGGTGTCATTATTGATCGACGTATAATCGTTATTCATATCATACTATCAGCAACCAAGTCATTATGACAATCACTATGACGGCTTCTAATTCGCAATCTGAACCATGCAGTGCAATTTATCCCTACGTTCTTCTCGCAACATATCGCCTTCTCGTATATCAGGTTTATGGGTTCGCCTCTGTAGGGTTTGGCAAGTCATCCATGGAAGCCATTTCTTTGAAGCTGCCGTATACAGGGGCTGCCCCTTTCCCTCTTGGTATGCTCCTGGAGGAAAGCGCGGAGGGGCCACTCAGATATATCTCAGTCAACAGACATTGTGTCACCGCCTCAAAGACGTAACGTCCATAATGAAATCTTAGCTGTGTGGGGCGACCGAAGACCCTGAAAGATCTATTGGAAGACTGTCGACAGGAATACCTCAAAAAATCCAAGAACAAGACGGCCGTTCACGGGCACCGCGATGATGACTGGAGGAAAGAGAAAGCAGTGACGGCTCGACGTCTTTCGACAGTTATTCCAGACAAAAAGTAGAAGGAGCCTCTCATTGGAGGCCTTAGAGATTTTCTCGACCCTCAAACCAGACGCTAGGATACCAAACATTCAGTTCCTTACAAACGAGGATATCTTTTATATGGTCCGCCGGGAACGGGAAAATCGAGCCGCAGCTTGTCGATTGCCGGTGAATTGGATATGAATATCTACGCCGTCAGAATCCCTAGCATAAATGACTAAATGCTGAAGGGCCTCTTTTCTGGGCTTGCTCCCTCACCTCTCTTTTCTTCCTTCAACTTTGCACGTCGCCCGTGAGCCAAGCGCCGTGACTCTGCAATATCAAATGCCAAAGTGAACATAAGGAACCCACAGCGGTCGCCGCGCCTCCGACCCCTGGCTGATTTCAGCATCCCTCGCTTCCCGTAGCCATGACGTTTCGCGCTCGCCATCCTCGCCGTCCACCCACCGGTCTCGGAGCGTCCTCATCGCCCGGTGAAGCCCCCGGCTCACGCACTCATCCCTTATTCCTTCATCCCGCAGAAACTCATACGTCAATCTCGCCATGCCCACACATAACTCGTCATCGACGCTCCAAAGCGTGCCCACCACGTGCCGGAAACCCGCCAGCTGGCAAGCATTGGCAAGATGGATGTTCTCGTCAACAGACCCCTCATCCAGGATCTGACCAGTCCCACATGCCGAGAGGTAGGCGAGAAATGGGGGCTTCGAGGTAAGGTTGGTCTCCAGGAGGCTCGCCACCGTGAATGGCTCCCGATCCCAGTCATCGAGGAGCAGCTGGCTGTGTAGCGGTTCTGTGGGATGCGTGCCACCGTGGCCAGCAAAGTGGAACACCCTGCAGGCCTCCAAGGCCGACAAGATGTCGGCTTTATGCGGTCGAGGTCGGTTGCATAGCAATCCCATCGACTTGCAAACCGCCACTACCGCATCAATCTCGTCGCTCGCATGTATGAGTGGTTCCTGTTTTGGCGTGTTCTGCATGGCAACGACAATGGTATTTCGAGACTCTCCGGCTGCCGGCGCTTGCTGTGGCCGTCGCCGGCTATGTATGATCGACTTGACGGACGAGGCGTAGGATGAGACGACCCGATCGACTGCCGTCTCGCCGGTGCGCCTCAGATGGTGTCCCGCTGCATGGAGCGGAAATCGAGTCAGTATGCCGGTGGGGACCCACCACACGTGCGGCCACTGACTGTCAGATGGAGCCCCGGTAAAGCCTAGAGCATTAAGTACAGGACAGACGATATCATCCCAGAGCCACCCAAGCGTCTCGAGAGTCTGAAGTTCCTGGACATGGTCGTTAATGGCGTCTCGAGAGAGATGTGGCAGCTCGAGCAATCGGATGCCGGACTGCTCAATGATCAAGGCATCACAGCGATACGAGCTCACATTCAGGACAACAATCGGACCAGGCCGTGCAGCCTCCAGCATATCGGCTTCAGACGCGGCGAGTAGGAACCGCTCGAAACCAGACTTGGGGCGGATTGTCTCCAGGAGAGCCGCAAGCTGGGGTCCAGCATCACCGCGCCAGTCGCCCTCCCTCTCTGCGGCCGCAGTGGGGCGCTCGGCTATAGCGAGGGAGTCCGCTGGCGACGGCGCGTCTAGTTGATCTCGGAGGTCGATAAAGGAACGCGCCAGGTCGGGATGCTCGCGTTCGAGAGCGGAAAGATCGGATTGATCGAAAAGAGCTCCCGCGATAACACCACGACCAGTCTCAAGCAGTTCGATAGCAGCAGCAGGGCCTCGGTTGGCATGAAGAGCAATGGCTGCCGCGTCCGACGACAGTCCGACAGTGGCGGAGAGGAGATGCCGCTTGTCTGAGTTCTGCAGAGAACGGGGTGTCAATAAGGGAATCAAGTCGATGGTTGTTTTGGCAATTGCGTATGCTTGTCGATCTTGAAGTATGGCTGGGTATGATAGAAGACGACGGCCGGCTGCGACACGCACGCTCATAAGGGAGGCGGAGTGATGCAGGGCAGCGAGGAAGCATTCCTTGGCTTCCTCGAGGTCTGCCATCGCTCCAGTTTGTGAGTATCTGTCGCCTAGACGACCTCCGAGGTTGCTTAAGAACGCAGCCCGGTTTGGACGACCAAGAGGAGTGCCATCGATGGCTTTCCGTGTCAGGCGAATGGCTTCCTCGAGGTCTGCCATCGCTCCAGTCCGTGAGAATCTGTCGCTTATATGAATTCCAAGATTGTTCAGCAACACAACCCGGTCCGGATGATCTAGCGGGGTAGCTTTGATGGCTTCTCGTCCTACTCGGATGGCTTCCTCGAGATCGGTCATCGTTCCAGTCCGTGAGTATCTGTCGCCTAGACGACTTCCGAGGTTGTCCAACCGTCCAGCCCGATCCGGATAATCAAGAGGAGTGGCATCGATGGCTTCCCGTATCAGGTGAATGGCTTCCTCGAGGTCTGCCATCGCTCCAGTCCGTGAGTATGTCTCGCCTAGACGAAGTCCGAGGTTGCTTAAGAACGCAGCCCGGTCCGAATTATCAAGAGGGGTGCCATCGACCGCTTCCCATGTCACACGAATGGCTCCCTCGAGGTCTGTTATCGCTCCAGTGCGTAAGTATCTGTCACGTAGACGAATTCCGAGGTCGTTCAACCGTCCAGCCCGGTCCGGATGATCTGGCGGGGTGGCATCGATGGCTTCTCGTGCTACTCGGATCCCTTCCTCGAGGTCTGCCATCGCTCTAGTGCGTGAGTATCTGTTGCGTAGCCAAGCTCCAAGGTTGTTCAAAAACATAGCTCGGTCCGGACGATCTAGAGGGGTGCTATCGATGGCTTCCCGTGTCACAAGAATGGCTTCCTCGAGGTCTGCCGTCGCTCCAATCCGTGAGTATCTGTCGCCTAGACGAAGTCCAAGGTTGTTCAATCGTCCAGCCCGGTCCGGATGATCAAGAGGAATGGCATCGATGGCTTTCCGTGTCAGGCGAATGGCTTCCTCGAGGTCTGCTATCGCTCCAGTCCGTGAGAATCTGTCGCTTAGATGAACTCCAAGATTGTTCAGCCATACAGCCCGGTCCGGATGATCTAGCGGGGTAGCTTTGATGGCTTCTCGTCCTACTCGGATGGCTTCCTCGAGATCGGCCATCGTTCCAATCCGTGAGTATCTGTCGTTTAGACGAAGCCCAAGGTTGTTCAAAAACATAGCCCGGTCCGGATGATCTAGAGGGGTGGCATCGATGGCTTCCCGGGTCAGGCGAATGGCTTCCTCGAGGTCTGCCATCGCTCTGGTACCTGAGTATCTGTTGCTTAGCCAAATTCCAAGGTTGTTCAACCATCCAGCTCGGTCTGGGTTGTCCAGCGGGAGAGCATCAATGATTTCTCGCGCCATGCGAATAGTTTCCTCAAGGTCTCCCATCGCTGCAGTCCGCGGGTACCTGTCACCCAGAGAACTGGTTGTCTTGGTCATTCGAAGCGGCTCGTTAGTAGTTCAAAGTCTTGGCCAGGGAGGAAACGTACCCATATATCTTCGAAGCCGCAAAGCCTGAATTAGAATCAAGCCAGTGTGAAATGATTATGAAAGATACATCATTCTTCTTCGGTCTCAGCCCTTGCCTACAGTCACGGCCTAGCCACCCACCCACTCTGGCGAGCCATCACATGCTTAACTGCCATTGGCAACTGCTGGCACTCAATGCTGACTGGGCATCTTCGTGGCTTCGCGCACTCAGCTTTCAACTTGCAGATCCTGCATCTGTTGTAACCACCCTTTGGAAGAACTGAGTTCTTGGAATGCAGGCCCGTCGTCATAACGAGCGTCGTGGCTCGTCTCAAGTCTTCAAGTTGCCAGGGTAGCGCGTGCTATGGTGGAAGGTGCCCGCGAGGTTCGGTTGATTTGTGACTTCCAATCAATCAATGGACGATCTCCAACTTGCTCTTCTCTGATGCATCCGTCATTAATTCCTGTGCACTCGGGCTGGCGCAGGCGCCTCCGTGGAATATGTCTTATGGCATGGTGTTCGTGGGAGGTGACCTCGCCAGACCTGCCAGGTTCGCCTGTACAGGTCCGAAAACTCTGTGATAGGAGGTTCCCGCGTGAAGTCCATGCCCAAGAATCACATGCGATAGCACCGTCTTCAGATATACTCAACAAAGTTGTCCCTCCTCGTATACGGCAAACTCCGTACGCCACCGAGGGGCCGGCTCGCCCATTCATCTCCCAGAAAATTGGGACACAGTGCGATGATCGTACCCTTCCTCTTAGCCTAGTGTGACAAAGGTGTAGGCACTTGCCTCTCTGTGGCTCCACCCCTTCCTTCACAGTAAACCTCCCCGTTGTGCTCCGTTTTATCACGCTAAGCGCAGCGGTACTTTGGACTTTATGCATGACATTGGTGTGCACCTTGCAACCCCACTCCTCGACCTGTAGGGCCACACATATTCTGGCACTTGGCGTGGACGATGGCTCTTAAAGTATCTTCCGCTCCGTAGAACCCACCTGCTTCACAAAGGGAATGTGCTGGTTGCACCCGAACGATGGGCGCACCACAGCGTCGCGACGTAGAAGCTGGAGCAACCACAAAGACAACAAGCATCTCGACGGGACGCTATTCGCGCCTCCGAACGGTGCAAGAGGCTGGAACTTCCGTCGGCAAACGGAGGCAAGAGAAGCGAAAGATTATCCGCCTAATCAACTAATTGTGACATCCAGTAGACCTTGTCTCCTTCACCTTGTTTTGTTGTTATTATTACATTGTCCTTAACCCACAAGCTACACTCGGACCGCAACCTCGCGTCCCTCCCTGAGCCACAGCACTTTTGGGCTAGCTGATCTGCATTCCAGATGTCGGGCAGTTCCAGGCTCTTCCAGGAAAGCCGTCTGCTTTCCGTGACAACGGTACGGATTATGTCTCGCTGCTCTCGATAACCGTTGAGCGGGTCAGGTATAGTGAGGTTAAAGGCGAACGAAACGTCACGGCCCGGATCCATCGATTTTGGAAAATCTTCTGAAGGGTAAAGCTGCTTCACATGAAATCCAGGACTAAGCACCAAGACCGTGAAGTGGAGCTGAGATTTGGTTGTGTTCCTGAACACAAAGTCTATTTCCTGGCTACCCGAGAGGTTACCACCGGAAAGCTTCGGTTTCAGAGTCAGCTCGAACGGTCCAAGCTGCTGAGACGCGTTTCCACTGAGACTGAGAATTTGTTCGAACCGGGTCAAGTGAGCCAAAGCAACGGCAGATTTTGTGGCCAGCTGACCGGTGTCGACGCCTGTGAGGTCCAACCCGCGCACTGGACCTTCGTACCCGATCAAAGACGGAGATCCGGCGAGGTCGATGCCGTCATTACCACACTTTGTCACTCTGAACACGTCAGAGTCAGGCTCGTAGCTGTCGTTGAGTTCGGTGATCTCGATATTTCCAACGATCCTATCCTGAAGAGCGACATGAAGCACTCGCTGGAATTCGCTGCCCAGATTGGGCTGGACGAGCACTTGGAGAATGTCGTCTCCCAAACTCCACCGACGCGGAACGATGTGATAGTGGTGCTGCTGCAAAGCCTGCATGTAAAGGTCCGATAGCACCGGGGCGCTGCATTCGAACTTGTCGACTTGATCAACCGAAAACGTTGCGTGCGATGTCGGCGGATAAGTTGTGAATTCGGACCTCTCCCGAACACCGTGAGCTTTTCCTATGGGAAGATTAATCCTCCCTTCTTCAAGTCGCACGATGATGGGTGTTGCCGAGATTGGCTCCTCGTCTCCAAAGAATACTAGTCTGTCTCGACCGTATACCCGAGGAGTCTGTCCTTTGACACGCTCGACTATATGGTCGCGCAGATTCCGATAAGTCACAATTGCCTCACTTGGTCGGTTCTGCTTGAGGAACGCCAAGAGTTCATGGGTGAATTCGCCGTAAAATTTGCCGTTGAAAGTCTTCTCTGCGGCCAGCTCGTGACTTTCGCAGGCTGCCATCAGCGTGAATCCGTCCGGGTTGATGGACCAGGACCTTTCCAACTCCCCATCGCGGCTGCCCAATTCGGTAGCAGTCTCTGTGATCGCCTCTTCGTCGGTGGGAAGGTTGGGGATGCACTTCCAGCCTTCTGGTGTTCGAAAGCTTTTACCAGTCCTAAAGGCGCCGCCAGAGTGGCAGCTGTCGAGTATGACAATTGTCCGAATATTCTTCTCGTTGAGCCTTTTTAGCCACTGGTTCAGCTGCCATCCTCTCACTGCAGGTTTTCCGCAGCAAAAGTCCATCGTTATCAAGGATGGGTCTGTCGGCCTCCCGGGGGGCGATTTGCTTGTCGGTTGCAGCCGTGCCCCATGCCCAGAGAAGTGAAAAAAGAAGAGGTCACCAGGACCAGCCTGCTCAGCCACGGTGTCGAATTCCCTCTTGATGTTGCCAAATGTGGGTTGACGATCTAACGGCTCAGTTGGCTCAGTGTGACACGTGAAGCTTAACGGGGTCAAGGGAGAGGTGAGGATGCGAGGCTCCTCCAGTTGGAATTCATTTCGAAGTAACTCCGCAACCGCCCGGACGTCGTTGACACAGCCTCGAAGCTTTCCGAGAGAGATTGGTTCTCCATTTTCATTCTTTCTTGAGCCGTCACTCAAGTACAGATCGATGCCGACGAGCAAGGCAAATCGCTTTGGGGAGATTGGGAAGGCCATGATGCACTGCTGGTGGTCTCTGTCTCCTACTATTCAGTACCAGTGGGCGGCAGATTTATATGCATGTTTTCGGCGCCAGCGGAGCCTTCCTGCGTAGTCGATGGCTCCCCGCATCGAGCTAGGGAACCTTGAAGGATGGACTGCTACCATCGCCAGGACTTTGACGGACGTAGTCCACTGTGGCGCCCGCATGCCGTCGGCCCGCTCGAATTCACTCGTAGGCATTAATGACAATTGCACCAGGTTAGAGCATGTGACGACCATGGACTCGTAGATTTGCGAGGAGCCACATATCTAACTTCGGAGCCTTGCGGACACCTGACGACATAGTACGCGATGGCCTATCAGCTAAAAGTCTTAGGACGAGCCATGACGCTGCTTATGACGAGAGGGCATCTATCCCAAGAACTCAGTTTTCCCAAAGAGTGGTTACAACAAATTCAACTTCTGCCAGCTGAAAACTGGTGCGCCATACTACGAAGATGCACAGTCAGAATTGAGTGCCAGCAGTTGCCAATGGCATTTAAGCATGTGATAGCTCGCCGCAGTGGGTGCGCGGCTCGGCCGTAATTCTCGGCAGGGGCTGAGGTCGAAGGAATGGCGCGTCTTCCACTACTTGGGTAGGGCCTAAAGACCGGCGCCCCTTAGCTTTGAATCACGCCGCAGGCTCCGTGCTCCAAGCACGGGGGGTGCATTGACAGGGAAAAGGGTCTGCTGACTGGGAAAATTGAGGTACCTCATTTCTCCACCAATTTACACCAAAATAATAAGTCACTTATTTCACACGCTTAGTTGCATGATTTGGCCGGACTATTCACTCCAGTTGCATACAGCAAAAACACTAAAATGCTATCGCGAGAAATATAGTAAATTATTTATCATTTAGCATAACGAATACGCCCTATCTGACTATAATACTATCCATGATTGTAATTTATTCATCTTCAAACGATTCTGCTTCTTCAGAATCACTCTCTTCATTATCCTCATCTATTTCCACTCCATTAATCTCAAGGTATAGCTTTTGCCGTAATGCACGCCGTTTTTCCTCGTCAGCAATGATAAACCCACTGCTTCTTTACAGATATTGAAGTCATAGTCAAATGGAAGGAGGAAAGGGGGGTTCCAATGGAATTTGAAGACTTTGGGGACTTCTGATTGGCCAGATTTCTTCGCAAGGCTGGCCAATTCCTTGGATTTCCTCATTTTCGAGTGCATCTCGCGGTGGAGGCAATATCTTGTCCCCAGTAACGCTGTTGACGAGATACACTCTTGGTGTTGAGTCTTTAAGTGAAATTGACCGGCTGTGAATGACTTCACCTCTTGTGAGTAGGTAGGTTGACTTCTGACTATATCAGCAACCCGTAAGCCACGAAGACTTGCCCTGAGAAGCTTCCTGACTTGCAAAAGTCACCGGCGCGCATATGCAGCCCCGTCCCTTACTTCCTTCTTATGAAAACGCAGCTCCTCTGCCGCCTGATTGGCTCGTCGATTGTGTAAGTCCTTGGCGACGCGAAGTCTGGCATCGTAGACTGTAATTGGGCCGTAATTTGCCAAGATTACAGTCCCCTGATCACGGGCAGACCGTTTAAGGTTCTTCACCTTGAGACGGCGCATCTCCTGAGCCGCTGTGATGCCATTTATGGCGAGAGTTGTATGTGCTTTCCGCAGCTTTTCGTTAACATGTGACACAGAAGGTGTCAAGGGCGTGCCCGAGGCCACTGAGCACTCGATTCGCAAGGCCACGTATTTCTCATACTGACGGATCTGTCGCATCTTCAGCTCGGGGGTATTCACTTTGTTCCAGTTGATTAATAGGGGCGTGGAGGATATCATTCGAATCCCTTCGACCTCAGGATCCGATTGATATACCTCACGAGGCGATTGGTCGACGTTTTCCTCGTCTGATTCGGAGTTGAGGTCACTACTGTGGGTAGAAGAGTCCCCTTCAGAGATATAGCCGGGAAGGTCGTCCTCAGCTACCTCTTGAGAAAGTGATGATAACGGATCGATCATACGGTTCAGTACGACCGAGGGATTATAAGGAAGAATGCCGGTTTTTGCCCAAGATGATATAATAGTAGATTTCTTAGTACTTTTGCGGCGAACCTCCTGTGAATGGAACATAAAATCAGCTTTATTGAAATCCGTAGCCCCATCAGCAATCTCTCGTTGTAGGATCTCTTGATGCCAGTGCTTAAAGGCGCTGAATATGCCTACATCTAACACGGTTGAAGTATATGAGTCAGATGTGGAGGGAAGGGATATAGAATCACGCCTGTAACTTCAGCTTTTTGGAAGATATCTTTGGTGAAGTGACTCTCGCAACCGTCGAGTAATAGTAGCCGTTTTCCCCGTTGGGATTGAGGCCTTCTGTATTTCTCAAAGTGGTCGAAGAAGTCCTGTGCGGTGACATCGTCGATATAACCTTTTGGTGTTGTGACGATCGTTGCATTTTCGTCAAGGCGGTTATCAACCCAACGGGACGGAATCTGTATGCCGGCATAATAATAAACGGGGGAATAACCCGTCCTTTTGCAGATATAGACTCAACGACTGTGACATTTATTGTCTCGTGTGCATCAGTGAGGACTGGGTGGTCGATTTCTCCAAATATCCATAGGAAAATACCGTTCTTTAGATAACCGATCTGGAAGCCAGTCTCGTCTATAGTCCATATATTATCGAGGTCGATATCATTCTCTTCATCCTCTATGAAATTATGGAACTTCTGGAACCATTCTTCAACATTTGCTCGGTCTGACATAGCTTTCCGTTATGCTGATAATGTTGATGGCTTCCTCCTATGAAAAGTCTTATGATAACGCTGTAAGAAGCGACGAGCCCAGAATCTTGAAGCCTTGGGTTCACGATCCATAGCTTTGAGTATGGAATTGGCGTACTGACTGAGTGTGCGTTGTTGTATGTGATGTCCCTGAGTAACACGTCGCCAACACCAAGCAAGAATGGCTTTTTCTTGTTCTTGAGAGAAGAGACAGTTATTTCCACCATTCTGACTAACTGGATGACTCCCCTTATGCCGTGACCATGGTCTCTTATAAGAAACCTTGCATGCTTGGGCTGTTTTAGTAAGAGAAGGATAAAATCCTTCCTTGATTGGCTCAACAGCCGCGATAGTGCGTTTCTCAAGGCTATAAGGTGTGAACTGCGAATTATTAGGTGATCCCGTGCCTGGAATAATCCATCTTCGAACTGCAGAAAGAAGAGGCTCTGGGCTTTCGAATGATATACTCATCGTGAGAATTGATCAAGATTTGATGGAGTTGTGGCTGAATGCGGTAATGTTATTTGGTGTTGAGGAGGTTTGACTGTTGTGGTGTCAGTGGGGGGTAATCACATACTGTGGGCATCATCGGTGCAGCTATCCGGGACTATGCCTATAGGCGAGTGACTTCATTTTTGGCTTCATTACTATGGGGTTTAGAAGTCACTTTTTATTTTCCCTGTCAACCGACCCTTTTCTCGGTCAATGCACCCCCCGTGCTTTACGCACGGGCACCTACGGTGGTAAGGAAAGCACGGGGGGCCGGTCTCTAGGCCCTACCCAAGTATCATTCAGCCCTGGGACCGATTATATCCTGGGTTTTAAAGCTTGGAAGACATGTGAATAAGTTTTCTCCCTGGCAAAGACTTCGGACTCGAATTACCTGAACGACCAGTTCTCTAAGTCACAGGTACTCACGGACCACAGCGATGGCAGACCTCGAGGAAAATATTCGCATGGCGCGGGAAGCCGTCGATGCTCTCGCACCGGACGGCCCAGACAGAGTTGGATGGTTGAACAACCTTGGAATTCGCCTAGGCGACAGATACTCACGCACTGGAGCGATAACAGACCTCGAGGAAGCCATCCGGATAGGACGGGATGCCATCGATGTCACCCCGTCAAATCCAGTAGGCAGATTCGACTTGGGGTTCAAAGCCACTAGCACATTTTTGGCTAAACCAAATTACAGTCCCCTTTCTAAGGCTCGAATTAGCATTCCGAGCCAAGTTTCATTCAATTTCGATCAATATTGTAGTCGTGGCATGTCATCCAATATAGCGAAGATTGGACTCTCGATCGAGCGTTACATTTCCTATTATGGAGTAGTACATTTCATTAGTCAGCTTAGTCATGCTTGCAGTGTCACATGCCAATGCTCAACCTAACAGTAATTTGGGAACCCACAGTGGTTGATAAGCGAGCCGATTAGCTTAAGCTACATTTGAGAAGAAAGTATTTGAAAACTTATATAAAGCCGAGATACGCTTAAAATAGCTAAAATGTGAAAGTTGTACTATCATCAGAAAAGCCTGTCTTTCATTTATGCTGCCCCAAATTAAACTATCAGCCGTTTACGTACAATCCAAGGATAAATCTAATAGTATGCGGGCGGTCAAGTCGCTGAATAAAGACAGTATGTATATATGTATGTATATTTTTCGTCCGGGGGCCGTGAGGCCCGTAAAGTCCCCTATTGGGGCACAGGACGTGCTGAGCTAGAGTCTCTAATGCTAAAATCTACGTGAAGCTTTCGCAAATTAAGAACAGACCACTATCCAGCATATCATCGGCTCAAAAGCGCGTCCTGTCGAACCTAGTAGACAATGACAAAATCAATTGTAGTAGAATTGAATTCTTTGCTCCGCTTTACAGGGGGTAGAGTTGAATTTATTGACAGGGGTAGAGTTGATTTTTGTAAGCCAATTAAAATTCGCCACTCTCATACGTAAGGAACGCGAACGCGATGAGCTCTGAGAATCGAAGAAAACACGCGCAAGAGGTATCGACTCTTGTGGAAGCGGTTCATCGCGTTCACATTACGAGCATATCTATTGCCGGATGCGATCAGAGAGAAGGAAGTCAACATTCGCCTCGATGCACGAATAGCGAGTCAAGTAAAGCACCTCTGGGAACATCAAGTATGGCAGTGTATGGACATGACGAGACCGAGCTGGCCCATGCCGCATAAGCTGCACCACGATCCCGATATGCCCCAGCAATCCAATTATGAAGACATCGAGATCAATTCCCCCGGCCGCTATGTAAGCCCACATAATAATGACGCCGGCAGCATATCCGTTGAGGAATCTAGCGATGACTACGAGAGCAGTGAGGAAGGTGATGGAGATTTAGAAGAGAGTGAAAGAGAGGACATGCTCGATGACGGTATATCTGATGCGGACAGTCGGGATGCGCCTGCCGCGTCACTTTTTCGTCGAGACTTAGGCCACGAATCCATCGACAGAATGGCAATCAAGCACGCCGGAGGATTTCTTGAGCTTCTCTTCGAACTCAGCTTATCGCTCATCATGGAGAACTTTGTGGACGGGCAACCTAGTTCTACACTGCTTATTTATTATAGTGGTACCTTGGGTTTCTCGCCTAATTGCCGCCAATTTCAACTAGCCAGAGAATACTGTCCAAACTTGTCAGGACTTATCTGGGTGCAACGTCTGTTATTCCTTAAGTACGCGCTACCACTTCACTCATATCCTACTATAGGAATCCAACAAAGGCCACAGTTCCCGATGGAACGGTTGAACGAGGTACGGCAGAAATATATGGTACAGGGCTCGATGTCCCCGTTGGCAGAGCTACATAATCTTCGTAACTTTGGTCAGAAAGTGGCCAAAACCGAGCCGCCTCCCTTCCTCTTGCGCTGGAGTGACGATGGGAGGGTTGTCTCGTATGGGAGCGACTTCACACTGTCTATGGAAGAATTTCGTGGGTTAGCCGATCACTTCATCGCTCAAGCGGAAGAATTATGCGATGAGCTGATGTTTGGATTTGAACCCAATCTTGACATCAATAAGATCAAGGATGATCTTACGAACGGATAGGCAGGATTCTCCTTTGTCAATCACCCTGAAAATGGCTTCGATGAGATATATCAAGAGCTCCTCGTCCAACTTTGCACGTCTCGTGGAGCAAGACTTGTTAGAAATGGTAGCTGGAGTTTTCAAGCTGTTACTTCATATCTCCGGAAAGTGACGGTACTGGAAGAGAACATCAGTGGCGGCTTATTGACGGCTTGTGGCCAGTCGCCAAGAATTCGTGAGCTCTTAAGCCTTGCAGTCGAGAACACTCCTTGCGCAGTTCGCGGGATTCTTATGTGGAACGGCTCAGTTGCCTACGCTTTGCGCCACCACAAAGCCAAGCGGTCAACAAACCAGGAATTTCATGTTGTTCGATTTCTACCAGCACGGTTATCGGTAGTTGTAGTCAAGTACCTTGTTTACATACGACACGTGGCAGTACTACTCCGTCGAGAACAGTCTGGCTTAACTAATCAGATAGACTCCAATCAGCAGAATTATTTACTCTTTCAACATCATGGAAAGCCTTGGACTTCAACACGTATGACAAGAGTGGTCAGAGCCGCCACGGAATTGGTATGGGACCGGGGGGTTAATGTTCGAGTATATCGACAACTCGCTATCGGAATCACTGAAAAGCATGTGCGCGAGGTGCATTCACCATTCAACCGCTATGACGATAGTAGTAGCGATGCTGACCTCAACGTGACTTTCGCTTGGCAAAGTGGTCACCGGCCTCTACAGCGTGGAATAACATATGGCCTGGATGGAGCTTATCCACATCAGCTTCAACCGTCACTTCTCCGTGCATATCAATGGGCATCAACTAAATGGCACGAGTTTTTGCATCAAACCAGCCAGTATGCTCCTTTACAGGACGTAGAGTCTCCGTTGATGCCTTCACGATGCATTGGTCTAAATCACTCTCAAGCCACCAGATCGATTATGGCGAGCAGCAAGCAGCCACTAACCGTCACTCCCAGTAAACGGAAAAGAATTGATAGCGGTGACACAGCTTGCTCCATTAAAAAAGCCTTAGATTCTTCACCATCTATCCAAACCCATACCGCCATTCGAATCAATGGCCTAGCTGCTATCTTACCTGAATATCCCATTTTAGTCTGCCTGATCTGCAAGACAGCAGTTCGACCAGGCAAAGGCATCGAAAGTCACTTCCGCAACATCCATTGTCTGAAAGGGGAGATGTTGAAAGCAGTCAACGCCCTACATTCCGAGTGGGCGCTGCAGGATCCATTATATATGTCTCCTAGAGATAAGGAGAGCCGAGTTATTCCGGACTTGAAAGTCAAGCATGGTTTCAGTTGCAAGGTTTGTATCTACTTGACTATTAGTAAAGATAACTTCGTGAAACATTGTTCTAAAAATCACGCTGAGCTGAGGACGAGCACTGAAAAGCAGTATGAGGAAGTATCTTTACAGACATGGCTTGGAGGAAAATATGTACAATACTGGGCTGTGTTAGATTGTTAGCAACCTCAAATATAGAACTACTATATTGTTTGTATTAAACCTGTCCCTACTCTTCTATTCCTATAACAGAGCTTGGCCCTTCTAACCCTATTTACCCGTTTATGCTTCTGTCTGAGTATCGGATTCTTGTTTGTCAGACGTGCCAATATGCTTGCTTGGCTAGAGAAATTGCCACTCATCTTGCCAAAAAGCATCCTGGAATAGACTTAGGGACCCGATGCAAGCTGGTGGAGGATACCAAAATAGTACCGAATGTGCTACAAAGTCGCCGATGATGAATCGGAATATTGCTCCTGGGCAATTAAAAGCCGTGCATGGTGAGATGGAAAGAAATTCGTCAGTCAATGTGGTTTGTGTGGTGGTGACGCTGGGCGACTGTTACAAGGACAAATCATTGTTATAGAGAGAAGTCACTGTTGGAAAGAAAGTTACTGTTGAAATAAAAAGTCAAGGAAATTCACTGTTGCAGAGAAAAAGCGTCATGTGTTTTCCCTGTATCAATTGAGTCCAGACCCATTGTGGCTGGTGAATATGGCGGTACCCACAGAAAAAATTCGCGTGGCGGATTGCTGCCTGAGGTGATACGGAACCACATTCTTCCGAGTCCTAGAGGGCCTCTGATGTGTGAATGCCTGCATTCATTCACCATTCACGCACGCTCTCCTCATTCACGTCACCAACATCACATCACACTCTGCGTTTTCCCTTTCGCAATGTTAATGTCTTCCTCAACATCTTCTTCTCTGTCGCCATCTTTACCGGAATGTCATTTCTCAGCACCATAATATAAAACATAACGACGCGACAATACCTCAAAAAACCGCTCACCAAGAGAAACCTGTGCAACGCGCTGCAGCCGTCATAAAATTCCGGTATATACCTGCCTAACGAGTCTTGACTCCTTTGAGTCTTTGCTCCTTTTGCAGAATAGTCGGGGCTTGTAGAAGGGACCTGCTTGGGTCTTGCGGTGCACCCGGAGTCCAACAAGTTGCCTGTCTGCCGAGTCGGGTACTTCTCTTGGTCTGCGTTGTTGAGTTTGACTTTCAAACTTTCAGGTGAGTCGTGTTCTCTTTGTAAAGCTAATATAGTGATCGCCATGTCGAGTATACGCATCCAAAACACGACCGCCGTTATCGAATGGGATGTTGATGATACAACACGTTCCCTCGCGACACCTGATCCGATCAACAGCACGATACAATTTACACTACGACTCGATGCGCCTACAACAAAAGGTCAACGCGGTGCCCTTTTCGAGGTCATGGTACCCGTCAGATTCAAGGATAGAGGAAAACACGCGTCAATATACCTTCGCTTGAGCCCTTTGTTCATCAGCTCCTTTGCCTTTACCATCAAGACGGAACCGTCTGATGATATCAAGACCACCTTCTCCAACGCCGTGACATGCCTCGATCTTACACTAGAAAAGCCCATTGCCTTCCTGGCTCCCAGGTATGTGCAAATGCCAGTCACAGCTGCTCGCCTACGCTCTGGAGCAGTGCTGGATGCACTTCGAGAGCTGTCTCGTGCACGCCGTATGCGGATATACGTCAGTGAAGAGGTCATCACCGCTGCTCAGCTCACTCTCATACAAGACGCCATATCGCAGCGCACCCTTGAACCATTATCTGGCCCCGACACCGACATCTCTCGAATGTTCGGTGGCCTTGGAGGCAAGCCAGTCCATCTTTCTCTGCCAGAAACAGTCCCAGCACTCCCAACCTACGACGACGCTGCGGCCCTCCCTCCGCTAGCCCCCCCACTCGAACGCAAAAGGCCCCGGTCGGATAGCGACAACGATGGCGATGGCGACAAAGGTAGCAGTCGGCTATGGACAAAAGTACTACAGCTCGAGTCAATAATAATGACCTACGTCGAAAAGCCACGAGCACAAGTCAATGTCGGGGTGGAAGAGTTGCGAACAGAGAACACGCAGCTGCGCGAGCGGGTCGCATGCTTGGAGGATAAGGTCTTGACCTTGCAGAACAAGAATGAGGAATTGGAACGAGATATGGCCATTCTGGAACAGGCGAATAAGGGTCGCGATGAAGAGGAGGACACACAGTTGATATCCATAAGCGAAGATATTGAGTCGCTGGCAAGTCGAGTGGATTGGATTGAACGTGGAAAGGATGACGAGGCGTTTGCCGACAAGATCAAAGAAGTCATCTTTGACGAGTTGGCGGCTCGTGTTGCCGGCGGATGAGCGTCCATGTCTGACCCGCGCCATCAAACATTCTGCCGCCTAGAGGCGATAAGGCCCTCGACACGTACAACCAAGCACAACGTGTTGCAACTTGGGCAAGTTCATGAACCAGACCAGGCGAATGTGGTTACTGACACTCGAGCAACAGACGTCGAGCTGCCGATTGAGCAGGCTAACAGACGCCGATCTGTCGATTGAGCAAGGCGCCCGAATACATCACTCGACATTCTGCCACTTGCCCATTGCTTCATCTTGCATCGGCCCTTGACTGACGATGCGACGTACACGAAACCAACAAGGACTGGAACAAACGGCCAATATCCTTCCATACCATCCATCCACGACTGTCCTGTACAACAAGACTTTCCTTCTACCTTGTATCTATAAGGGAGGAAGGAGAAGCTGTACATGACCTTTTCGGCCTATACAACGTGTCCTCCGCGCCGATGTCAAGCTCAACATGGAACTGCACGATTGTATGACGAGAGATGTCCAACAACCACGAGATCAATGAGTGTGCACATTGTGATGGTGTATACCCAGTCAGCTAGCGGGGTTCACCTCAACTCATGTGTGCGAGCTGTTGTCCCCTTGTTCCAATGTATCGCTTCTGTCGAAGGTCTTGCGAACAAACACCCGTCGGGTAGCAAGAGTTTGACTTGTAACATGTTTTGTAGGACAGTCATATCAATCATCGCGTTACAGCAGATATCAAACGAGACATACACTTTCTTTGATCCTTTGTCTCGCCAGAGTCTCCAGCTCTGCATTATCCTCCCATCAACTATCAGTAAACCCCTGGCATTGCAGTCGAAAAACACGCCGAAGGAGTCCTGGTTAGGGTTACAAGTGATAAATATTTAGAACTTTTTACTTATTGGCCTCCAAATTTTTATAACCTTGCTAGTAAACTTGCCATTTTTCTACAGCGGAACCGCCTAAACCCAGGTTTAGGTGTCCGTGCACGATATCTTTCCCAAAATTTTTGGCAATTCATTCTTTGAACCTGGGTTTAGGTGTTCGTGCACCCTCAAACCTCCAAAATATATTTCAGGTTTTGGCCTCAGCCACATGCGCGCTCGGACACCCAGACCTGGGTATGCCGGCACGGGTTGTTTACGGGCGCGTTCGGGGTAAAGCTGATGAGCCGATGGTAGGTGCGGTAGCTGCTTCCTTTACGAGGCTCGAGCCTGACTGAAGACGCGGTACCCTTTCGTAAAGGACTTCAGCTACGGCTATGATAGCACGACGTAGAACGACGCGCTTCGCGTCTGACTGCACCAGCTTGTACAGTAGTCGAATCCTATGAATCAGCGAACAGTTTCGCAGGTGACAACAATGAGATATTCCTGACAGAAACAAACAGTCTGTATTTCTTTTAGTGTTGTGTCACTTTCCCCTATCCTTCATACCAACTCATATCCTTTTTCATCACCAGTTAGCATCCTACGAGGATTAGGGTCACCTCTCGTTGGTCAACATAACCGTTGTGACTGACGTTGAGAAACCTATCATCATGTCGTGCTTAGGGCTACCGGAGGATGTCGAATTCGATGTCCACTATGACGGTCCTGACATTGATGATGGCGAAGACCAAGAAGAGGCACGAGAGCTTATATCTCCGCTCTTGGCTGATGAACATTATCTCGAGGAGCCCGCAAGCATCCGAGGGAGCGCAGTCAGCACAGAAGACGATACGGATCAGTTTCAAAGAGGTTGGAGAGTAGACCGTCGCGCCGGCGATTCCTGGATGTATGGTATGGCACTGCATTGTTCGAAGAGTGTTACAGAAGCATTGATTGATTTGTTTCAGCACTTTCCCTCCCCACCCTCTTTTCCACCTAGAACTTGAACGAGAACGCGCTGCCAGTTTCTCAAATTTGTCTGACTTATCCTAACTGACATATCATGTTAGCTGACGAGTTCATCGACGAGACGAACGACGAAGCCTTCGATGGGACACGTGCTCTTGACCTCCTCCAGCGCCGAGTCGTCTTGGACTATGGGAGCAAGAAGACTGGGTCAAAGCCGGCAAGCGAGGACGACGATTATTACCCCGTATTTCGGCTCGATTTTGTTAGCATTGTCGGCCTACCGCGCCGGCCGATCTGCCGGCCCAGTCACTTCTTTGACAATATCACGATATCGTTTCGTCATTGGAGTGCCCCGTATAGCGCGAAGCACGTGCAGGGCATCGATTTCGACCTGAGCGGCCGTACCTTCCGCATTGCCACTGGTGCTACGCGAGAAGCTTGGTTCATCGTCATGCACCCGAGCCAGAGGGCTGCTGGCGCCAACAAGCCCCGTCGACGACACGATACAACATATACAAGGACTGCCCTCGTGCAGGGCCGTGCTCTGATGCTCGCATCGTACATCAAAGACATCTTCCTTGAAGGTGAGCTCCTTGGTGAAGGTGTTGAGCCGAGATGGGCTCTCGGAGGTAAGGAGACGCAGATGATTGCCTTGGACAAATGGGTCACATTCCAAACACTATTTATGGATGGCTGGACGGGGTTCCTCGAAAGGTTCTCTGTTCAGGGCGACACTTTCTGGACCGATCATCAGCCCGCCTTCCACGCGTACGACTATGGCGCCAACATCAACATAGAAGTCAATGAAGGCATAGCGAACCTCGAAGAAGAAACCGTCATCAGGCCAGCCTATCTTGACGGTCTGGACGACGAGGACGACGAGGACGACGAATCTAGCGGCGGTTATGAAGAGAACAGTAGTCTACTGGCGACACAGCAAGGATGGGGGCAGGCTGGAGGAGAGGAGCAAGAGGGGAGGTTGATGATGGGCTGTACAGTCGACCCACCGTCGAAGCGGAGGATAATGATAGCCTGTTCGTGATGGACAGGGCCGACAATGTTACCTCTCAAATACCACTTAACTTCAGCCCTAGGCATATCGATACGGACCACCGAGATCTTGACGACGAAGCCGACGCAAACGGGCATAATAATGATGGCGATGACAACAGTGGTGACGATGAGCAAGAGCGGAGGTTCCTCGAATGGATGAAAGAATCTGAAAACACTGACGTGGGTCAACATAATGGGACTCAGCTACAAGATCAGGACCATGATCAAGACGATGGGCAAGCCAACTCCCAGCAGCAGCCATTGAGCCCAGATGCTGACGGCAGCGGTGACGTCCGTCAAAGGCAAGCACCAAGCATCTCGCCATCCAGTCTACATCTGTCATCAGCATCGATACCAACAACGGAGGACCAGAGAGAACATGATGCGTTGTATAGTCCCGGCCTAATGCGGTTGCGCGAGGCCCTTGAGGCGAAGTACAACCTCGATAACATCAGCCACGTCTCCTATGCCCTAGCTGTTGATGTTCACTGTACCGCAGCAAATACCTCTCCCGGCACGGAAGGCAGGGTAAGCCGTCCTGTATGCTTGCTTGCCGACCGCAACCGTGTGGCCGGGGAGTTTTACGGGAGTAACTACACCTTCTACCCACTCGGCTTCCACCCCGCATACGGCAACTTCACATCGGATCGTCCCCCTGCCTTCCTTGATAGTGACCTGTTTACTGTCATGAAGGAGAACATGAGCCACCAGAACCAGGGTGCCGACGTACTTTCGTTCGGCTTCTTCCAGGGCTATTCTAACCTGAAACGGTCTATCCGTCATGGCCCTCACGACCTGCTAGCCAGCCATGGCCTCGCCACAGCTGCACTCACCATTCCCTCGACGGAGGTTCAACGCACGGCGCGGCTCAAGGATAAGCAGCAGCGGCTCCTGGCCCAGGTGAGGGGGCGACTCACACCTACATCCTTATGGTCAGTCCCATTTTCAGTAAAAGAGGAAATTCACCACCGCTCATTGGCTTATACCCCTGCTAGTTCCTCTTTCACTGAAAAAGGGACGGCGTTTTAGACGTCCCTGCAGACTTTTTGATTAAAAGTGCGTCGCAAAACCCACTCATTGGCTACTTTTTCTTTCATTGCAACCCTCGCAGCCAACTTTTCCTTTGTGGCGCAGAGCGATACCACCTCATGGCCGCCTACGTGTAAATCGATATTTTAATCGCGTGTGTTTCGTAACCGCGTTCTGGGAGTATAGAAAGCACTTTACTGATTGATGCTTACCATCATCAATCGTTCATTTTTGCTATGATGCATTGAAACTTCCAACGACCCTGACAATCTTTAAATATGTGGCCTCCAGGATTCGGCGAACATCAGCTTGATGATCACGACGTTGAGCAGAATGAAACAACTCCATGGTTACAGCACACTGGGTGGCCTCGCTTGTTCCACAACCGACCGCTTGGCATCATCGCGGCCACGGCAAAAAAGCCCAAATCAGCATGGAACGAAGATTATCTATTAGGCCAATGGCACGATATGGCACTCCCATTCAGCTTTCTCGTCAGCTACGCAGTCAGAGAAGAAGGGGACTCTATACGCCTCTGAATCCGACACAAAGTGTGGTCGTTGCCCTAGTTAATAAGCTGCCCAAAGCCAGATATCACGTCTTTATCGATAACCTATTTTCCTCTGCAAATCTCTTCACACATCTACGAAGGCTAGGCCACGGGGCTACAGGCACAGCCCGCCGCAACTGTGGTATTTACAAGCCCTTTGTGCAGCTCAAAGTCGATGACACTGCTGGCCGGAGCCTTCTTCGATTTGGGGAGGTACGAAAGGCCCCAACAGTCGATCACAAGGCAAGAAAGAAAGACATATTTACATGTAATTCCCCTACTAATTTGTCACTAACTTGTCTCTTGGCGTGGCAGGTGAATCAAATCGCGTGGAAGGATAACTCCCTCGTGCTCTTCCTGACTTCTGTGTTTAAGGGAGACGAGCTCGTTAAGCGCAAGAGGAAACGGCCTAACACAATGGAAGCTCGTGCACGCCCCATACAGCGTTTTTTTGGTGACGAAGCCGTGAAGGACTTTAATATCCCTTTGGTGGCTGCTATCTATAACGATGAAATGAATCATGTCGACCGAGGAGACCAATTGAGGGCATCATTAGGTTATAATCACCGCATTCGTCGGGACCCTTGGCAGGCTCTAGCTTGGACTTTCCTCCTTGAAATAGCTCTTGTTAAAGGCTATCTTCTTCAGCTTCACGGCAACCCAAGTTGGAAGAGATACAAGTCACAAACGGCGTGGAGAAGCTGTATTGTTGATGCCCTCATCGCCGCTTTCAGCCTCGATTACAAAGGAAGGAAGCTATATAGATCAGGTCACGATAACCTCAGTCATCCGGACCATCAGCTTATCTACAGAGGGCGCACCAAGAATAGCCGCTGCCACGCCTGCCTAGGCCATCGCTGTGGTGTTGCGAGATCACAAGCACAAGAGCGTGCCTTGGCCGAGATTAACGGGAATAGGGGCAGGAAGGAGGCGCCAAAATCGAGGTACGGTTGCGGGCTGTGTGACGTTGCTTTATGTAACTCGGTGTATTGCTTTGACTTATATCACCATAGAAAATAGGTGGGAAAAGAAGTACCTTTCATTTGCGGCATTTTGATTGGATCAAGCCCCTGTCCGGTACGCGATGGTAGCCCCCGCGCAGTCAAGGAGATATCAAAGAGCAGTTAGGGGAAAAGAAGAGTAGGATATAATTCGGGAATAATAATATAGGATCATATGGCAATGTTGGGGCTCGGGATGGCCGGGTGTTCAGAGAACCAAAGTTTTGAAGAACACGGCGAAAATGACACCAATCATAGAACAAAGTTTTCGTAGCTAATTGAGAACAAAGTTTTCGTAGCTAATTGAGACCAGCCCCATATTTTTGCTTCTTTGTGACGTGAGTTATAATAGTTTGAAATACTTATCTGATTGAAGCTTGACGAAAAGCTCGCTGACATAAGAAAGTCTCGGCTCAAAAAATCTAAATGGGAAAAGCGCAGACCCACTGAAAAGTCTTGGCTCAGATATATTCAAGAAAGGAATTGGCTCGGTGACCCCTTATCTGTTGTATACGCGGTACGTATCTTGAGCGCACGATGGGGTGAATTCAACGGATTATGGAGCAGAAACTGGTGATCTTATTGATTGATGTCTTGATGATGCCTCGTCTTGCTTCATTACTCTTCGTGCGGGGGCGTCGGTCCAGTCCCATACGTGCGCCGCCACAAGCCATGAATAACGTTGTAGGAGCCTAGGAGGTGTGGCTGCCTCTCTAACTGCACACAGGTGTCAATCTAACAGTATGAGTGGGGTGCAATAAGTTTGAGGATCTTTGAAGGTAGCTGCCTCCCGGCTAGCCTGATTAGGCACGCTTTTTTGCTGCCACTTTTGGGCGCCTTTTTCCTCCTTTGAATACACATGAACACCACAACATGCCTTGGTCATAGCCGCGATAGAGGCTTGGGATAGCCTTGAAGATCATATCTTAAAGAACCTTTGTGATACAATGCCGAACAGGGTTGTCGCTGTGATTGCCGCAGAAGGCTGGTATACAAAGTATTGATGCTGTTTTAGCTGATATCATTAGATTAGAGCTTCAATCCTAAAGCGGCCACATCGCAAGGGCCTGATTCGGCTAGACCGGGCTGCTTTGGTACCGTCAAAAATCCTCAAACTTATTGCACCCCACTGTATTTCAAAACTCATGGATTTAACTCTGAAAATCTTGAGAGTCTAGCTCAATATCATCACCATGACTCAACACAAGCAATGCCAATAGCTCAATTAACATATGAAGCCGTAAGTGACTTAACAGGAAGTCAGAGTAGCTCTGGCCAATAAGCGTGCTGAGAACGATTATCGCTAGTGTCTGAGTGCGTGACCGCTAAATTTTGGTTCGCTAGAACTATATGCGCTAATGTCAAAAAGGCTAGCTTGATGACCGCAAAGCTCAAAAAGGGAATTTCTGCTGACTCGACGACTTCATTTAGAACGCATAACATGGGGTATAGAAATTGGTAAAACCAATCAAATTCCCCCCTAAGTATTGACAAATGACGTGGCACGCCAGAAGTATTGCCACGTAGACTCATAGTGCCAGGCTGGCTGCAGGTGGATTGTTTGCGACGGGAGATGCCGGGGAAACTCCTCCCTCCCAAAACCTGGTATATGAACGCACTCGCTCGCAGCTTAAAGGCCGTGACGCCGCGTAGCTGATTACATTCACAGTGACATGGTATGCTTCACTGCAATGCATGTGTAGTTTCTTTCCGCCACGCAGTCGGATGGCAGACTCGGAGGTTCCCCACGAGCCAGTCTTAGGCACCAGCAGCAAAGAAACCGCAGGAGCCGAGACGAACACCATGCAGCATCCAAAGCATTTCTATTCTTATACTGGGCACGAGTATGCGACGCCTAGAGGGCATGGCGCCAACGCCATATCGATTACGGTTCACCGAGGCAAGCCCGGTTCTGTGGAGAACATGGTAGTGCAGCGAGCCGACCTTCCCACATTCATGAGCTTTGATCCGGTGTTGGAAGATCAGTCGACGTTCAAGATGCTCTATCTTGACGTTGATCCGGCTAACCCCAACCTGCTGAAGGACATGGGCTCGATGCATCTGGACCCTCGCATTTTGCCACTTCTCGTCTGCACCAGAGAGGGCATGTTTAAGTTCAGCGGTTTCGCCCGTCTCGCCGAAACTGTCAGCTCAGCGGACGCCGACTTGGCAGGAAACGCTGGATTGGGTAATAATAACGAAGGCGCCAAGTGCGAAACGTTTTATCTGGGGGCAAAGCTCCTCGTGGTTGTATGGTCGTATCACAGGCCGTCTAGCTCAACACGGGCTGTTCTGTTTGGCTTCGCCGCCGACAGTCTGCAGATGCTTACAACTTACATCCAATCTAGTATAGCAGCCGTTGAATACCCTTGGTTTCCGACGCTATTCATCTCTCCAATCGTCGTCATGATGGTCGATGAGGCCCTCCAAGCCACAACTGAGAAAGACGGTCTTGGTGGAATTCGATGCTTAGGCAAAACTGCTCGGGGTGAATGGGGGAGACCAGACGGCCACAACACCTTTATTCCAAAGTCGAGGATCAGAGACAGTGACAAAGCGGGCCAGCAGGCGCTGCTTGACCGTATTAATCGGGCCAACAACCTACGACCTCTTCTTCACCGTCTTAAAGTTGTTCAACACGTGCTGCAGACCTTGCTTGATATGGTTAGAGAACAACGGGCTACGCCGGAGTTAATATTTGGTGATGTAGGAAAGATCACGCGGTCACATTCATCGTCATCTGGATCAGAGCTGCCTGGGCCTTTCGAACCACCCCTTCTAGGTTTCCAAATGCTGGAGAGGCATCTGGTCTCTAGATCCAGAGAAGCAGCCTATCTAAGCAGTCTCGCCACTATAGAAATCGAAACGGTAAGACCCGAAGAAAGCCTAAACTTCTTTGACCCCTTCTCTCAACTTCTGAGCGCTATAGATAAACTCGTACGTCGCGCATTCCAACGCTCTCTCCAGCGTCTCGCTTGCTCAGACCGCCGCCCGTGATGCCTCAGCCATGAAGGTCGTTGCAATCATGACGATGGCCTTCCTCCCCGCCACCTTTATCGCCGCACTCTTCGCCGTACCCTCTCTCGACTGGAAGGGAGAGACCGTCATAACCTCGAGGTTCTGGATTTACTGGGCCTTCGCGCTGCCGAGCACGGTGCTTGTCTTCACAATCTGGGCTGTATTGACGACGCTTCTCGACGTTGCCTCTGTTGCGCGTTGGCTCTATCGTGTTCTTTCCTTCTTCTCGCTCTTCTCGCTTGCTGGCGGGGTACGCAGATACTGGGGCAAGAGGCGACGATCGATTTCCAGCAGCAGTTTCCAAACGAACACATAGTCACATATTTGTTTTTGTCGGTCGACCCATTTCGCCAAGGTTTGCGATATCCCACCACCACGAGATGACGGATGGAACGGTATCACTTCCTGCGCGGCAAAGCACCTAGTACTACACACACACACACACACACACAAAGTCTATTACGCCCGGCAGGCCATTGCCCAGAGGGCTCTATGAGTTAAAAATACATACATCTCGCTAGTTGTTGCCTTGATCTCGCCAAGCCCATGTGGTTCTTGTCTTGTTCTTTCCAGCCTGGTCATCGCTTGTCTCCTTGATCCCCGTAATTGTTAGTAATAGCAGGTCAACTTGAAGCCCAATTCCTCCAAGTGTTCAGTTTCCTATCTTCGGCGGCTGAAGCGGTGCCTACTTCTGGTTGTCCAGGGTAGTGGTTGTCGGTAGGTATAATTTTATGGTCGATAGGTTAGTAGTGATGTTGTTGTCATCTCTGTTCCAGGCGACCTGTGGCGAGCGCGAAACGGATTGTGGCTCGTACTGCTTCCATGTTCGGTGTCCATTTTTGTCCATCTGATGCAGCTTTGCCCCCCAAATGAAAGGAGAGGTTGCCGCGCTTTTCCTCTACGCATTGTAGCATCATCTCCTTGCGCTGTGCCATCCATTTTACACATCGGAAGAGTAAGTGCTCTACCGTTTCTTTTGCTTGCCCGCATGGGCATTCATCGGTCGCTGCTGCTCCAATTCGATACAGGTAGCCGTTCAGTCGTGCCATTCCGGTCCTGAGTTGTGTCAGCACGCTGGCAATATGGGTACAATACAATACAATACAAGTCTATTACGCCCGGTAGGCCAACGCCCAATGGGCTCTGAAGCTAAAGGTACATACACTTCGCTAGTTATTGCCTTGCTCTCGCCAAGCCCATACAATTCTCACCTTTTTCCTTCCAGTCTAGTCATTGCTTTTTCTTCTTAGTCCTCGTGATTGTTAGTAGTAGCAGGCCAACTTGAAGCCCAATCCCTCCAAGTGTTCAGTTTCCTATCTTCGGCGACTGAAGCAATGCCTGCTGTTGGTTATTTGAGGGCGCCATAGGTTATCGGTTAGTGTTGATAAAATGTTACTAGGTTAGTAGTGTTCCCGTCATCTCCGTTCCAAGCGACCTGTAGCGATCGCGAACCTGATCGTGGCCCGCACCGCGCCCATGTCTGGCTTCCATTCCTGACCGTCTGATGCTGCCTTACCTCCCAGATGAAAGGAGAGGTTGCCGCGTTTCTCATTTATACTCTGAAACATCTCTT
>LBNR01000033.1:21866-34054 GCA_001262555.1 Fusarium nygamai | reverse complement strand
CCTGACTGCTGGCGGGGGTTACCTATAGCTTGTGCAGCCGATTTGTTACTTGTCGCGATCACAATGACTCGATACTTCATCTCCGGCAGGTAGTTGAGACCATGAGCCATCGCTGCCAGTTCGGCTGTGTACGGGTTGTGTTCTTCCCTTGTACCAAGGGTGACCGAAAAGGTTTCGCTGATCTTGCCGGCTCTTGCCACGGATATGGGGATTCTGATAGCTACTCCCATGCCGACCAGATCATTTCGCGCGGAGCTGCTTGTCGCTATCCTGACCGCCCATCCTGCTCTGGCTAGCTCTTTGATTTTGTTTTCTTCTTTCTCTTCTTGACTATTCAGTGTGACTTGTAGGCGTGCCTCCCACGGAGCGAGGGCGAATGGCTGAATAACTTCCATGGTATCCTTTGGTAGCTCTCTGCATACGTCCGCAATACGCCTGAGTGGAGATATGAAGCGTCTGAAAGTTTTGATTCCTCGTAGGAGGTTCCGGACCGGGTTGGTCCGCGGTAGCGTGTGTATGTCTACCCACAGCTTGCTTGCTCGTCTCCAGAACCTTTCTTGGATGGTCGCTATGTGAGCTTCAGCTTCGGCTACTCCTGTCGCCACGCTTGTGAAGGACCCTATAATCGCCTGTGCTCCTATCCTTTGTACTCGATGGATCGTATACGCCGATGCTGTTTTGCACGCATGCATCCTGACGTTGGAGGCATAGTCCACAACAGGGGCTACCATGGCTGTAAAAAGCTGCCTCGTTGTCGAGGGAGCCATTCCCTTCAGTCGTTTCAGTTCCATCGCAGCTCCTAAACCCTTCGTTGCTGCCCTTGCGATGTGTTGCTTGTAGTGAAGCCGTGAGTCCATGATGACCCCCAGGATCTTGACCCGATCCTTCGGAAAGACTCTCTCACCCTTAATAGTGAATGGTTCCGAGTCTACCCTGCCTGTGTATCTGGTGAAATGTATGATCGCCGTTTTTTCCGCCTCAAACGTCGCACCACTCCGTCTCTCCCAGTCAAGAGCTTTGTCAATGACCGCTTGTATCCCTCTCTGGTTGCTCTGGGCTGTCGGTCCCGATACCCACGCCGTGTAGTCGTCGACGAAGGCGATGGCACCACCATTTCTATCGATCTGAGTTTGCACTAGATCTGCATTGAAGAATAGAAACAATATCGGCGATAGGGGCGATCCTTGTGGAAGTCCTGCTTGTGGTAGAGGTCGGCTTTCGGAACTCTGGCCATTGATGACGACGGTTGCAGTTCGCTCTGAACAAAAGGCATCGATCCAGCGCAGCAGACTCTCCGGAATTCCTCTCGCCTTCATCCGCTGCAGCAACCTCTCTTTGCACACACCATTGTATGCGCCTTTCACGTCGAAACTGACGAGGCTCACGACATGGCGTGAACGCCAAGCCGAGAAGATGTGCTCTTGTAGAAGTACGAGGGCTTGCTCCGCTGACCGCTGCTTGCGCGCACCGAAGTGGTTGGTCGGAAGAAGTCCATGAGTCTCCACCGCGTGGGAGATTCTCTCGGCGACGACCGGTTCCAGCACCTTACCCAGCGTGGCGAGAAGCGAGATCGGTCTCCACGCTTTCGCGATCGTATAATCATCTTTGCCTGGCTTCTTGAGTGGGATGATTCGAGCATGTCTCCACTGTCTTGGTATAACGCCTTCCTTCAGTGATGCCTGAAAGATGGCGAGGACGTCCTGTTTCACCGAGGGCCAGATCTGCTTCCAGACAATCGCTGGTAGCCCATCTTCTCCTGGTGCCTTCCATGATTTTGTCGCCCACAGTTGACGTTCCACTTCTTCCAAAGTCAGGTCGGGCATCGTTACTGGGGCTCTCTGTTGTCGCGGTCCTTCGTCTTCGATAGTGTCTGGCAATGGCGGGAAGAACTTGGCTAGCAGTTCTTCGGCTTGCTCTTTATGGCTCGTTGTTGCTGTTCCGTCTGCTTTGACGAGCTGGGGTACCTTCCCAAAAGCTGCCTCATCCCCAGACTTCATGTACTTGGCTGCTTTCCAGATATTATCGTTATCCGCCAGAAACTCCTTCCAATGATTGTTCTTGCGTTGTCGGATGGCATCGTGGTATTGCTTCGCCGCAGCCTTTGCCGTATTCTCCAGATCTTTAACATCCTGTCCCACACGCCTTACGGCACGGGCTCGATTCCTCCAGTACGTGTATACATGCCGCAGCTGTGTGAGGTCATTGGTCCACCATCGTTTTGCGTATGGCGACGGTTTGGCTCTGGGCGTCAATGCCTGGACCGCATCCAAGACGGCCAACATCAATCTATCCGTTTTCTGCTGCACAGTATTCCCCACCGGCCTGCTCCTCAGCGTGTCTGTGATCCTGCTATTGATCTCCTTCCAGGGTGCGTTCTTGAACAGAAGTCTTTCTTCATGTTTCGGTGCCGGGACCGAAATGTCGAACGCCGTCTCTATCGTGCGGTGATCTGATCCGTGCTCCGTACCATGTATCGCGCATTTGGTGTTTGCGTCCGCAAGCTCCTCGGACGCCAGCACCAAGTCAATGGCTGTCTCATAGTCTCCACTTTGCCATGTCTTTGTGCCCCGGCGAAGCAGACTTCTGAGCATGAAGTCGTTCATCAAGTCGATGATAGGATCCGCCTCGCCCTGTCTTTCCACCGAGACATCGTCTCCGCCCCACATCTGGTCGTGGCGGTTAAAGTCGCCAGCGAGTACTATATCTACCGCTCTCCCCGATCTCCGTCTTACTTCTCTAATAGATTTACGGAGCTTAGTGCATATGTCCTGTAGAGCTTGGCCGTCTCCACCTGGCACGTAGACAGAAGCCGTGAAGACCAGACGATCTGGCAGCCGAACAACCGCTGCCGTCACGTCTGGGGAGTCTATCGGCACCTGCTCGGCTTCCACATCCTTATTTACCCATAGCATGCTCCGAATCACCCATCTACCTTCCCTCTCTGTCGTAGGTACCATCTTGACCCATTTGTGGTGCCCCATCGGTGTTGTCAATAGCCTACCCTGAATCCTCCGTGCTTGGGGTTCTTGAATGGCTAATACGGTTGCATCCTGAATGTCCTTGTCGTTCATTAAACTATCATGTACCGGTCCTTGCTTTCTGACATTCAGTTGAAACAGTCGGAATATGCTATTCATGTTGTGATGGATAGAGCTTCCGACAGTTTCTACTGTATGACTCATGGGGGCCGCCGCATGGGATACATTTCGGGATCGTTCCTGTGCATGCACTGTGGTGATGGCCTTCTTGCCCGCATCTGCCACTGACTTGTGGTCTGTCGCATTGGTAGGCCTTATGGCTCGTGATCTGTTGGCAGTTGTAACATTGCTTGGGGCGGTCACGACGTTCAAACGCCTTTGTAGTACCGGATTCTCCTCCAGCCACAAAGAATCCTTCGTTGATGAACCGCCTAGCTTCTGATCGTTTTTTGAGATATACGACCATCGAGCCATACGCCTTGGGGATATCTCTCTTGCTGAGCCATGCTATCTTTGCAACCTCGGTGTCATTTTCTCGGCCGAGCATCTCGGTGATCTCAGTTCGAACTTCGTTCCTCTCGTTTAGCACCGCAATACGGCTGACATTATCCACTCTGATAGGGTACAGGTCGTCTCGTAGGATCCGGGCTCCTGGGGCCAGTTTCTGTTTCCGCTACGCGTTTCACAATCTCATGCTCGTTCTCGTCCCTGCAGGTGATCCTGACACGGTGGGGATTTTTTGGGTCCTTAGTCACTGCTCGGCATCGCCACGTGGGATTATCCAGTTCGGAGCGGACTTCGTTCTCCACTGTCGCTCGGATCGTCCCGGCTGAGAGTCTAGCCTCATCTTCTTCTAGTCTTGAAACGTCAATCGTGCAGTAGAGCACGTCTGTGGGGTTCGGAGGAGCGGCTAAGGTCCTCGACTCGTTGTGGGGTAAGAACGGTGTCAGTCGTGTGACGTCAGCATATGATCGTTGAGGTCCGTCCGTTGCGTTCGTAACGATAGTTTCGAGCTGTTCGCGGACGTGCTGCAGCTCCTCAGTCATCTGGTCCTTGATCTCTACCATCTGCTTGCCCATCTCGCGCACTGTTTCTTCCTGCTTTGCAACAGCTTCCTTGAGTTCCCTGGTCATCTCCATCTGTTCCCTCAGTGCTTCCTGCAGCCTCTTGGTCTCCCTGCGCGACTCCGCCAGGAGATCTAGCGCCTTCTGCAGCATTGCCCTTCCATCGCTGCTGCTGCCACTGCCGCTACTCTTTCGGGTTTCGGTCGGTCGGTCGATCTGTTCTTCGGCCGGTACATTTCGTGTCGTCTGCCGGGTAGTTTTTCGCGTTTCTTTGACAGTGTCTTCCAATTGTCGCGCGGTGTCTCGGACCTTGCTCGTTGGCCTCACCATTCGACTCGGTCTCTTTGGCGTCGAAAAGGGGGCGTCATCCTGCTCCACTACGATCTCGGCCCCTATTGGGTCCGCCATGACGGGCAGTCTCCACCACGAATTTTCTCCCAACCAACGATGATTCTTCTGATCCCTTCGCGTGTAGTTAAAAATGCAGTGAAGTCTTGGGCCTCCTCGCTCAATCTTGCTACGGTCCAATATGGGTACTTGGCGCGCACGGGCCATGATTTCATGTATCAGGACCCAATACCAAAGGGCACGGACCATCAAATCGTGTATCAGGACCTGATACGCGGGGTAATTGGTACAGTAGGTGCTGCATCGAGATCTGCTTTTTTGCTCTGCTTGAACGCACAGGTCAACCCTGACCCCTCCAACCATTATAGATATGCAGCGGCTCGTAAAACTCATCGCCCCTATCACTCGTGACAAATCTCATTTCTACTTCCCACAACTAGAACAAAGTACCAAGACTACACCGTAGAGAATCAATTAAGCGGAGGAAATGAACCTATCCTGTGTGCACGGACAAAAAAGGGGCATTTTAACAAAATACCAGGAGTCCTTGGTACAGTAATAGTACTAGTAGTCGTAGTAGGTTTTGAAGTAGGGTATGGTAGACATACAATTCAGGCAGGACCTGCCTAAGGGGTTCTGGTGCTGCTATCTGGAGAACATAATGAGCGCTTATGTCAATGTTGCCATAACTACACACAAGGGCACAATCCTAGTTCTACCCGAAATGTGCTTATTCAGGGGCTCATTTATTGTCCCAAAGGGTAACAATATGAACTGAATCCCATTCTGGATATACTGGGGCTGCCTGTCCCCACGCCTGGACTGGATTGGATCGAGGCTCGGATCCAGCTCCAATCCAATCCAATAACATCACTGCCTACGGCTGGGATAAAGAGTTTCGTCGGGTTATAGGACTAAGAAAACCAGATGTTCCCCATTTCTTCGGTGTCGCTGAGGAATTCTGTGGATTAACCCTATGACTCTTATTCATATCCTAAATGACTCAAGCAAATTCATGATAATAAAACTTAAGACCCAGCTGCCGCTTAGTATTCCTGTGCTTCTACAACGTAACTAAGAAAATTTGTCACCTTCTATGGCCCTCAATTTGTGACCCATAAAGAGGGTACAAGTATGGCGGGTGGCAGGTTGTGAGTGAGGAGGTAGTTAGGGACGCTTTTGCAGCAGCTTGACAATCGCCTCGTGCCCGTTCTCTGCCGCCCACGACAGCGGCGTCCGTCCGTCCCTATTCTTGGTATCCGGATCGGCCCGGCCGCTATCAAGCAGCAGCTTGACAATCGCTTTATCGCCCTTCTCTGCCGCCAGCGACAGCGGCGTCCGTCCGCCCCTGTTCTTAGTGTCTGGATCGACCTTGCCGGTATCGAGCAGCAGCTTGACGATCGCCTGGTGCCCGTTCTCTGCCGCCCGCCACAGCGGTGTCCATTCATTCCAGTCTTTGGCATCCGGTTTGACCTTGCCGGTGTCGAGTAGCAGCTTGACAATCGCCTGGTGCCCGTTCTCTGCCGCCCGCCACAGCGGCGTCCGTCCGTCCCAATCCACCCGCCACAGGCTACCCGGTGGGAATCCGTCCGTGTCCCTGGCGTCCGGGTCGGCCCGGCCGCTATCGAGCAGCAGCTTGACAATCGCTTTATCGCCCTTCTCTGCCGCTAGCGACAGCGGCGTCCGTCCGTCCCTGTTCTTAGTGTCTGGATCGACCTTGCCGGTATCGAGCAGCAGCTTGACAATCGCCTCGTGCCCGTTCTCTGCCGCTAGCGACAGCGGCGTCCGTCCGTCCCTGTTCTTAGTGTCTGGATCGACCTTGCCGGTATCGAGCAGCAGCTTGACGATCGCCTCATGTCCGTCCTCTGCCGCCAAGAAAAGCGGCTGCCATCCGCGCCTGATAAGTAGACCAGCCACTACCTCTAGCTTCTCAACATCTCCCTTGCTCTGGCTATGACCATCATAAGTTAACTTTTGGCTGCCCATGCTTCTCAATGCCTTCTCCAAAACCTCCTGCGCCTTTCGGAGTTTCTTCCTCGCCTCTTCATGTCTTGTCATCACTTGTAATACTAGTCCGACATTCTGCAACCTGGTCGCTTTGTCCAGATAATCTTCCCACTCTGTCTTTGAACACTTCAGTCCTCGATTGCTCCTGTACCACTCGTAGTCCTCCCTATCTTGCAGTCTGTCTGGATACATATCCCAGTCCCAGATAAGCAGAAAGTGGGTTTTAATCTTCGGCCAGTTGAAACCTCCGCTCGTAACTCGTAGATCGTCAGTAGGGAAAACTGCAATCCTAATAATGGCCCAATAATCGTCATATAACCTGACGATTGTAGGCCTCGACGCCCCTTGTAAAAAGCATACGACATCCCCAACCTGTACGGGCGTCGCTAAAGCCTGGAGGGTCCAGCGAGAGTTCCATTTCTCTTCCATGTCGAAGGAGCGAGACGCAAGCTCCCAAGAAATGCCCAAGATTTCCCTATCGCCCGAAGCTGTATCTCTTTTGACTGAGGACACTTCGCCAAGAACGAAGCCTTTGCCCTCCATGACCGCTATCTCCTTATCCCTCCAAGTGTCCACAGACATTTGTTTGGAGACAAAGAAGTTGACAAGTTGCTGAAAGAGTTGCTCCCATGGCATGTCATAGTTGACGGATAACCCTGCGACGCTGGGATCAGAACTCATGCCGATCAAGGCATAAACCTTGTCGTGGCCCTTCGTAGCTTTACGGGTGTGGTACAGCTCCACCAGTTCACTTAAAGGACGTATATCTAGAGAAAACCTGCCTGTCTGACTGTTTACGTATCTCGGCCGGAAGATGGCACCCCTTATGAGATAGGCTACCGAACCGATCAGAGCCTGTAGGCCTGGGCAGGTGTCGTAGGACAACTTCAGTGCGCTCAGGCCCGAGCAGAACGCATATCCGTCAATTTCCGTGGGGCCACACTTGATCAGGACATGTCGAGCTGCGGCAACCTCTTGAAGTACCTGAATCGACTTCGTCAGCAATGTGTCTTTATGTTGTTGAACCTCTGTTCCCTTACCCAGATTCGTTCAAACCACGGTCGCCGAAGCAATGTAAGGATTGCTGTTTCGTTGTTGGATGACTTCGGAGACTGCTCGTCTGCAGCCCCGCGTATTTCTTCGAGCGCTTGATCGCTATCGGCTGCCGCCTCTCCAAGCCAAACAGTTACACGATTCGCTTTAGCATAGATCTTCGCCATGGACTGAACCTGGTGTGCCTTTTCTTTTGAGTCTCCTTGGTTGATGCAGATAGCATCTATCCACATAATTCGTTCCATAAAGCGATCTCGAAGATGTGATAACGCCGCGTGAAGGTTTACCCCGACTGGCAAGTCACAGTTGTCTATAGAGATAGTCCGAGGCTTGTCCTCAGAGCCCCATACGTAGGATAAAGCCTCGTACGGATGAGTGCTCCCCGAGTCCAACAAAGTGCATTCAAAGAGCTGGCATTGTATGGGAGAATGCTCGTCTGTATCTGGCAGAATCCGGAGCAAGCGTATACTGCCCTCCGGCAAAGGGTCGTCACCGTATGAAAATGGTAAAGACATGGCGCACCGAGGTTCAAATTGGCGAATGTTGAAATTTGCGAGTGCGTTGCATTACTTTTTTCGGTGTTGGTTGAGCTTTGTCCAGGCAGATGGGTGCCTGACGAGCCGCATGCCTTGAGGCCTTACGCCCCACCGGCCGCTCAGGTGCCCTCAGGAACCAAAGGGCAACACTTTGCAACGCCCAGCCGAAGAAAATCCCTCACCTACAACCTCGCAGCAATGAGACTATCAGATGCTGTGCAACCCACCAGCTATAGAGGTTGCGGAATAAAGTTCATTGGCTAGCATAATGCACAAATTGTGACGGGGATTCACAAGTATCTTGTCTCATATATATAGTTAAAGTCAATGTGGATAAGAAATTGTGGTTTAGAATATATATTCATCAACGAGCGCCACCGTCTCATGCGTTCATCGCTGCCGTTGCAGGCCTAAATGCCGGAGGCCGTGGCTGAGAGGAAGCAGAGCTCGCATTAGCGTCGACAGTAAAAGGGGGAGAATTCTTGAGTTAATCCAGCAGGGTCGAGGCAGCTCAGGGCTTCTGGTGCAGGTAACAGCAACAGGCCCTCCTCTCAGAGCGGCCTAGGGCATGTTCAGAATATTCCGCATGTCGCATCACGTTGAACAGCGCAGCGGGAGACAAACCGGGATGCCCGGGATGCCAGGAAAAAGCAAAGTCGCGGACGTAGATCATGGTCGAGTCTGTCCGACAGAGCTGAGCGCTGCCGTCATCTCCTGCGTTGAGTACTTAGTGGTGATGATTTCGGCGCAGCTAACGCAACCCTTTTGGACTTGGCTTGAATTGGCGATCCGCTACAAATACAGCGGGGTGCAATAGTTTGAATACATCTGCAGGTATCTCGGCCCGGCCTAACCCGATCGGGACCGCGTTTTCAATGCCGCTCTTTCTTCCTCCTCCACACACACATCACAACGCCTGACAACACCTCACAATGCCTCAAGGCAAGGAACTTACGCCTTCATTACGATCACAAATATGTAAATTAAAGAGGCAGGGCTATTCTTATAGTCAAATTCACAAGCATTTCCCTTATATCCCTCTTAGGACAATTAAAACAACGTACCACCACGAGGCACAACGTAGAGCCGAGAACACAACCCTACCACAGTCAGGCGCGACTCGAAAGCTCACAGTAGAGCAACGCGATCAGATATATGATACCGTCACAACCGATCCGCACATAACGACGAGAGACTTGCTTGATTCCGTTAATAACGTTATCAAGAAGCGTTCCCTACGATACCTTCTACGTGAGATAAACAAGAGGAAATAGATGCAGAAGAAACGCGTGGCCCTAACGCCACTACAGGCTCGCAAAAGGCTCGATTGGGCTATATGATATCAAGGGATCGATTAGAGAAGGGTCAAATGGAGTGATGAGTGTATAGTACGCCGCAGTCAGGGCATGAGGCCTATCTAGACCTTCCTCTCGCCTGGCGAGGCCCTACGCATACAGGATATTCAAGAAGCTAGGAGACTAGGAGCTGTGCGGCAGATATTTTGGGCTGCTTTCGGTTACAGGTCTCAGAGCCGAACGTGACTGTTGCTGTATCTTTTCTCCCCCTCTTTGGACGTGGGCTCCATCTGTTGTAACAATCGCAGTGTAACTGAGCGTTGTCGCAGAGGAAGCACAGTTCAGTCCTCCAGTGTGTTGTTGATTCAATGTGACCCGTTCGTTTGCAGTACAATTGGGATTTCCATGTTGAGGGTCGCCCTGGGGCTTCTTTTTCGAAGTGGATTGTGATGGCAGGGTATTCGATCGCAAAATCCGCCTGGTGCATTCTTTCAAGTCTGTGGAAGTCTTGAAATCCTTGTCGAAAGTTTTGAAAATACTATTATCTTTGGAGGTATGTAAAGTTGAATCTCTGGAAGTGGTCAAACAAATGGACGTCACACCACGATATTGCTGGGTTGGACGACGCGATCGTAGTGGCATTGCCGGGGCACTTATGGCTTCTGATCTTGCCTCCATGTGTCCGCGTGCGAACAGGGGTCAAGTGTCGACGGAACGCAAGCAAAAACAGCAGGAAAATGATTGGATACTGGTTGAGAGCTCGCGCTCGAGCCGTCCTTTTTCGTATGTAATCTGGGAGAAATAGAAGACAAAGAGCTGTATCTTACATGTGGTATGATATCTGAGGCAAACGATTGCAATGCGTGGTTTTCCATAGGAAAACACAACATGAAACTGTCGGAGAGAAAAGCATGCTGACGGGTGGAGGTTTATTAAATTTGTTTATGATGGGGGAGCAGGGATTTGTGTTACATGTTGAAGGTGAGGTTGGTGATTCAATGTTAACTTTTGTTTGTGGTGACCCTGTTGGCAGTGCGGGGAGTGGCATTGGAGAAAAGCTACTGAGTCCGATCATATCGCTCTTCCTAGGCCTCAGAGGACCTGAGGTATTCCATAATAGCTTTCAAAGTCATTATACGATGAGCAACTGGTCTCAAAAGTAACATGTGAAATCACCACACCGCAGGCGGCTCAAATCATCAAAACGTCATTGCGGTCAGTATTGTCCAATACTATCTGAAGTTTCCTAATATATACATGCATGTGAGATGTCACCAGGCGTTAGAAAGGGTGACGTTGACGTACCATCATCAGATGAGTCTGACAGAAGGCCACTGGCGATGGCTGACCGAGCGATTGGTGGAGTGCTAGAAAGCGGTTCGAACTGTAGTGCACTAGCGCGACAGCACACAATTCTCGTACTGACAGCGGGGTCGATCTAATTAAAATGCCTCAGATAAGAGGTACTTTATTACCTATCTAATTTCTATTATAGTAGAAGTATCAGCAGTTCCCTTTGTTACAAAGAGGAACCTTGCACACGCTACACCAATAATCAGTCTGCCCCCTTCTTGCATTGCCGCCATTCTCCACAAAAGGCCTCCTTTCTTGGCCTTTTGACCTACTGTACCAATTACCACTGGTAATGGGCCCAATACCAACTTGCCCGTGCACCTTCCCCTTTCGGATCTTTAGGAGTTTGGATCAATACAAGAATATTTGGTCCGTGCGCCCTACCGCCGTAGTACATAGGGAACTCTGATGTGATACAGAGACAATCTTTACAATCTTTACAATCTTCTTAATAATATTTTAGCGGAGCGTAGGAGCCGGCGCAGCCGTGAGCGTCTTTGATGCAAAATGGACGCGACTGGTGACGTGATCCTGGTGCAAGGTGGAGGCTCTGTCGCAGCAACGCGTCAGACCTCGAGAACCATGAAGCGGACCGCGAACCTGCAGGAACGGCTACAGGAAAACTCGCAGGCGGTCGGGGAAAGGGCTGATGCAGTTGTAGCACCGCTTCACGGCGGAGCCGGGGGTGAGAGCGAGCTGGCCGACAAGGCTGGAAAATCGCAGATAGTGGTAGACGCGTCGGGCAACAACGTGTCGCTGATGCGGACTATGCTCCGAGCCATGCTTCACGAGACGTCGACTCAGCTAATGGACGAGCAGAAGAAGATGCTCAAGAGACTCTAGGACGCGTTGATAGGCAATCAGCGGATGACAACGCAGATGATAGGTAAGCAGCTAGAGATGGTTCGACAGCTTCAGCAGGAAGTTCAGGCGGTCAAGACGCAGGCGGTCAAGGAGTCGAGGAAGGTAGATGAGCTCAGGCGCCTGCATAAGCAGTCTACCAGGCAGCTGAGGGTGATGCGAGAGCAAACGAGCGAACAGATTAGAACAACGCGTGAGCAAACAACCGAGCAATTGAAGATCATTCGGGAACAAACAGCGCGGAACTTTGAGCAGATGCGATTGCAAGTCATGAAAGAAGTAGGGATAGTACAAGGTCAAGCGGCAGAAGAGATAAGGCAAGCGAAGGAGGAACTGAAGCAGGCAAGAGAGGAGATGCAGCAGGCGAAAGAGGAGATCAGCCAAATGAAAGAACAGCTGAATACGATAGCCGGCAGCATTTCGAGCGGTGCTCAGACGAGCCCGCAGCCATTGTATGCGGACGTAGCCCGTACCCCACCCACAAGCCAGCCAAGTAACGTCCGCACTCTTTCGTCCATGCGCACTACCCCATCCTCATTCACGGACACCTTGTTCTGTACTATTGACACATCACGGGTCAGCGAGGAGGAAAGGGGCAAGGCGCAAGTAGGAGAAGTGCGTCAAGCTATCGAAGAAAAGGTGCGGGCGAGGGAAGGCGGCCAACCGAACTGGCGATGCGCAGCCGTGGTGAAG
>LBNR01000033.1:0-20149 GCA_001262555.1 Fusarium nygamai | reverse complement strand
GAAGGTGATGGAAGCCAAGGCGTGGAAGGCGCCCGGTCAAGACGGACTGCCAGCCATGGTATGGAAGCAGCTGTGGCCGGTGGTGAAGGAACGGGTCCTACATCTGTTTCGGACATCACTGGATACAGGGCGATTGCCTAGCCAGTGGAGGACGGCCAAAATCATCCCACTCAAGAAACCGAACAAAGGCGACTATAAGATAGCCAAGGCATGGAGACCGATATCGCTTCTATCGACGCTGGGCAAGATCCTGGAAACAGTAGTGGCGGACCGTATATCGCACGCCGCCGAGACGTACGGCCTCTTACCCACCAATCACTTTGGTGCGAGAACGAGGTGATCGGCAGAGCAGGCTCTACTGCTCTTCCAGGGACAGGTCTACAAAGCATGGCGCAATCGCAAAGTGGTCAGTCTGGTCAGCTTCGACGTCAAAGGAGCTTACAACGGCGTGTTCAAGGACAGGTTGCTGCAGAGACTCGAGGCGCGTGGTATACCCAAGGGGCTGACCAGGTGGATCGATACCTTCCGCTTATACCGCACGGCTACCATCACGGTGATTGGCTACACATCAGCGCTACGGGAACTGCCCCAAGCTGGCCTCCCGCAAGGGTCACCACTATTGCCGATACTGTTCTTGTTCTTCAATGCAGACTTAGTGCAGAATTGTTATCCGTCTTTAAGGCGAAACTATAGGGTATATAAATGATAGCTTGATATAGAATGTTATAGTGAAGCTCTAGTATCTTGAGCGCCTGAACTTGACTTGGCGTGATGTTTTACTGACGAAGGCCGTTATTTGAAGGTGCTTGAGTAGACATATTGAGAAGATGAGATATTCAGAGAAGAGACTGCTATAAATCCAATTGCTAAACCATCAGCTACAAGTATAAGACGCAATAGTCGAGGAGAGATCAGACTTAGAGTCAAGTCAACTAATCATTTTGGTTACCTATGATTGGCTCTTGCCTACACGCAATGAGCTCAGCATGGGTGGCACGGATCACCGTGTTATGGAACGGGCCCCGTTTCGCGTTCTGGTAAACATGACCTGAACAGTAACGGGGCCCGTTACGAGTTTTGGAAACCCCTGTTGATTTCTAGACCGTTGATTGGCGTAAAACAGGTAACGGGGCCCGTTACCGACTAGTATACTAGAGTAGACTATATAGGCCTTATATAGCTACTTTTTTCAAAAATGTCACCTAAGGGGATAAAAAACTATTAGCTAATCCATAGTCTGCTAGCGTAGAATAACTGTTGAAAGGAAGCTCATAGAAGTAGCTTGAAAAGCTGATAAATATTGTCATCAAAGATGACAGTTGCCACCTATTGCCACAGCTTAGCAAGCAACTTCCAGTTGATTCCATATAGCACAGAAAAGGCATATAAAGCTTGCTTTAAACCTTAAGTAGCAAGCGAGACATGGACATGACACACAGAAGAAAAATGAAGAGCATACAATTCACCCCAATATCTGACAATAACCCTCCCATACAAATTATATGTCACCAGCTCAACCAACGTTATCCATATTAGATAGGGGTTCCACTGTAACTCTGTGAACCCTGAAAGCGCGCACGGACGAAAAGAGTGTAATACAACGCAATTCCGGGGAAATTAGAGGGACGTCTAGCATGCACAAACCAGAACATGTGCATTGCGGCGCAATGTTCGCAGCAATCATTGTAGTAGGGGGTTAACGCACAGACGGAAAGTGTGTAGTTTAGTGAATTACAAGTAGTCCTTGGTACAGTAGGAGATAATAGCCTGCTTATTATAAATATTAATTGACATTTACTATCTTATCGATCCCCATCACAGAATCATTCCTATAAGGTAAACAACGCTCCCAATAAATCCAGCCGCGGCTCCAGAAGACCAGCTAATTGCCCCTGCGCCGTTCAGATCATCAGTTGCACTGGACGTGCCACTTGCGGCGTCGGCTTGATCTCCAGTCTGTTCGGGTGCCGTTAAAGAAAAGGACGGTAAACACATGCTCTCCTGAATCTCAAACCAGTCTATAAATTAAAACTGCATCAGTTCCCTGTTTCTTTTTCCTTTCCTAGACTCTAAGCATCCGCAGTTCGTTCTTTGCACGTACCTAGATAAGCATCTGGACCACACTCCTCCACAATACATTCAGTTTCTCTTGGAGTGTACTCGCTTGACCATGCGCAGTAGCACCCGAGGACCTCATCTGTACCAAAGGGGCAGCTGGCGAAGTCTCCTCCATACTTTGTATAACATTGCTGGATGCATGCTGGTGCTTCGGTAACCTTACTTGATGGGGAAGCTAAGATTAATGTACCCAGACCTGTATTTCTGGCATCCTGAGCAGGAGATAAAATAGCAAAAGTCGATAAAAGGACTGAGCTGTAAAGGTAGGGTTTCATTTGGCCCGTGCTAATTGACGTGAGGGTTAAGAAGCATTCGTGAGTAAACTTTAGATGCTGGTAAGCCCGAATTCGACTAAAGGCCAGGGAACCTATACGGCAGACAGAGGAATTATATTATTTGCCCTGTAGAAACTCGGCAAATTCGTCTCTTCGTCATGAGATAGCCGAGTCACTAGGGCAGGGGCCAGGGCTAATTTAACTTCAACCTATCCTAAGTATCTCAACTGACATAGAAAAACCTAAACTGGCTTGTTTCGCACGATTTACGTCAACTGTTTGTCACCATCACCCTACAGCCGGTTCTGGTCGATATTATTTACAATAGTACTCACCGACGTAACATCGAACTACAGCCATCTATTCCACACCCAAATTTTTCATACCCTGTAGGCCATGCACACTTACTAGCGAAATGGTTCCCTAGTTTAAATACAGCCAACTCTTAGCGCATGGACAATCCGAGCTGTCAATATTGCCAATATCCTCTTCTTGTTGTTGCATAAATGGAACTTCCTACTCGCAGTACGCCTACCTGCTAAATAGCCGGAATCTGTGGCTTGAACTATGTGCATCTGAACAATAGTCCGAGCTCGCGATTTAAAGGCAATCCGATTGAACTCGCAACATCTAAGGCTATCCTCGGGTTAACTATAAACGAATAAAGCCTGCTGTGGATGGGCGAAGTGAAATCGAGAGAAGCCATGTCAGCCCACTTCACGCCTTAACGTGCCACCACTAGTTTGCGTAAGCCAGGTTGGCCGCCCGAAGTAATGATTTGCTGATCAATGGCAGACCTTACCATCTCCAGTTAGGATAATAAGTGCGGATGCAAAAGAGCCTTTGTACTGAGCCTTGTACTTCTTGAGGCCTTCATGTTCATAAATGGCGTCCACATGCTTTCTGCTCGCAAAGTATCGTCACCTGCTATGGCCAAGTAGCCACTCGCACTTGTTCCACTCTCATTGTGCCACCTAAACTCAATTCTTTTCTTTTCTTTTCTTTTTTGGCTCCACCAGGTAGGTTGCGGTTTCGTGACTATCGCCACGGAGGTCGTACCTAATATTAGGGACAGTTCACGAGGTAATAACTAATGCGCGCCACAATGGAGCACATTGCAGGCAACAGTACCAGCACGACCTTAAAGGTGGCTGGAGATGTTACTTGTCCCAGAAAAAGATCGTGGATAATTCGGTTGGTACCTTCAACAGGGCTGGGTCCGGTTTCGCGAGCACCGGAAATAAGGAGCGATGCCCTTAGACACGAATAGCATCAACCTCCCAAGCAAAATCCTCTGCCACGAATTCAAGAGATCATCAAAATCATGACCGATACCACTAGCCAGGGCTATTTTGGGGGTGGGGTGGTGAGTATAGAGTCGAAGGTATTATCTGACTCGTTCCGTATTGTTCGCAAAGTTGTAAACATGATTTCGGGGGAGGGGGTTGCTAGAAATCAACCCGCCGAGTAGACACCGGAACCACTAATCTCAGCATGATTCCCAAGTCCGACCCTGCCAGATCTTATCTAAATCTAATGCAAGTTAGTCAAACGAGTAACATTTCCTCTCCTTCCAGTACGTACCTAATAGTACGTTAACGCCTTCGGTCGGGGCTCAATATCTACACGCGAGCTACCTAGCCTTGAACACAAGAACCTTCGAGCAGCTGGGGATCCTACATAAGGGCGTCAATACAAGGGAAATATTACGGGCTGATACGGTAAATATCTGGCCACTTGCTTTTACTTTAATTAAGCTTGATTAGGCTTCATGCCCCAGAAGTTGAATATACTCCCTAACTAGCTCTAATATACAGTAATAAAGAGAACACTATTATTCGCCTGATGTCCCATTTGCCGATGTAGCGGAGGGGTCATGTTATCCGAGTAGTCAGCAATTTTCTCTATACACACAACACATTGTTTGCGTTGTGCTTGAAATCATCATCCATATTTGATTCCAACTTAGGGAATTTGTATCTGAGTAGCTCCTCGTTCCTCCACATCCCTGTTAGTCTGACCTTGACCTGGCATTGCCGTAGGTGCACCAACGACAATTTCGACCTGCCTTCCCTCTCGCACTTCCCTCACTCCTGTGAGAAGTTTCCAAGTTCGAGATCGCGATACCCTTGTTCCAGTGCTGCTCAATTCATCCGATTTATTCGACTGCAACGCGAGCGTCAGTAACTGGCCAAAGCTTCCCCATGCCCAGCAATGCCATGGCTGCCGGACGAACATAATGAGAGCCAGATGGATGAGGGCAATGAAGACCTGAAGGAGAAGTGTCGTGAAGGCTAATTGAATCGTTGCACTCTTTCCAAACCCATAAGCGTACACATGCTCGAAATAGGTGTTGAAAATGATCGTAGAATTGGGACCAGGAGATGTTGGCGGCATTGGGATTTCAGACCAAACAGTCCTTGGCAGTCCTGTAGTGACTTCGGTACTGTCTGGGGTTGCAGTGGCTTCAGTCCTGTTTGGGGCTGCAGTTGCTTTAGGGATGCCCAAGTCTGTAGCGTCACCGAATAGGATTGCAGTGGATTGAGATAGCGCTTCTGCCAGATAGACTGCGAGAAATGCTGGAAGACAAGGCCCGGTACGAGATCCGAGGTAGGAGAGATCCACGAGGGGTAGGTATGCCTCATAGTAATTTACACAGAAGTCGTACCCTTGCTGATAGGCTGGATTCTCTCCCGGTGTGCTGCCAGAATTTTGAGGAACTCCAATATCCCTAAGCCATTTAATCGTCATCTTAATGGCATCTTTGGGGTCAGATTTCTGCCGTATATATTGCATGGTGTCGTTGATTGAGAACCCTAGGTGGCTCTGGATTTCCGCTGATTCTCCCGGGTGTTGCCAAACGTCGGCCTCCACCCAACGCGCTTGAACAAGGCAAAGCACCATGTCCATCCAAGGGAAAAGCTCCAAAGAGGACGCAAATAAAATACTTGCCGTGATAGGTACACGAAGTAGATGTTGAATATCCGGGACAGAGATCACCGTACGGTTGTAAAGTTTGTCACCGTAATTGACGGGGATGTCCTTGAGGAATTCCATATCATCGAAGTCGAGACTTATAGTAAAGTTCTTGTAGAGTCTGTCTCCAAAAGAGAACGTTGCCGATGTTTGATTCATCGTGCGGAACCGGTGGGAAGGAGCACAGTGGGCCGCCACCAGGGGTTGTTTCCACTTTTCTTTTCCAGCTAGCATTAATGCCTGGGATCTAAAGAGAATTCGAGGCGCATGGGTCAACACAACGTCATTGTTGAGTTGTCGGGCGACAACATCCATTGGTGTTGTGGCATAAGCTGAGTCTCCACGATATTTGGAATCATTAGTCGGACTGAAGTAGTCATTTCCAAACGTAATTGGCCGATAACCGTAGCTGCCACCGTGGCTGCCATCTGGAAGGGATGGAACAGTTACGTTTGTTGACGATGACAAGCCCATATACAAGTCCATTAGTGGCTTCGTAAGCGATTGCAGTATCGGGTCAAGATTCAGGTTCACACAAGTTTGGTTGTTGATGTCCTCGAAGAGGTGGCAGTCCTCACGCGCCCGAATATGCGCAGATTCAAGTTCCATGGGGTAAGGAGTTCCTCGAACAAATGCATAGCCCCTCAGAATTGATCCACCGAATAGGGTGGCGGAGGCAGACTCTGAGAGCTGCCACCAGTCGTAGCGGGGGATCATCGCAATAGCAGAGGACGGGCCTGCTGCTATGCCCAAGAGCGCAAGAATGAGTATCATCCCAGCGGTAGTAGCATTAAAAAGGCGTTTGGCGGAAGGGCTTAGCGCTGCTGACCAGAATTCCCGGCTGAAGAGGTATTGTAAGGAAAAGCTGATATTAAAGGGGGACGAAAGGAACCCAAGTGGAACACCATTCTTAACAAGGAGGCCATAGTGAATCCTATGTAGGAGGATATCCGTTAAGGAGATTAGGATTAAGCTTTCTTGCGCCTTAGCTGCAAATTGAAGAGCAGCGAGCTCATCGATAGTGGGATGAGACGGATCCCAGCGTATATTCTTAGCGTGAAGAATTAGTAAAATTACCGTTACTAGCATCGCTGGAAGATGAAAGAGGATGAAGTGCCATAGTGCAGATAATCTGCTGTTGCTGCAAACATCTTTCGGAGGCTCGTTATTATTCAGATCCTTGAATTGCTGATGCGGGTTGAGCTTATGCCCTAATCTTCTAAAGAATATGCAAAAATACATCTTGGATAGTAGGAAGTTTGAGAAGCTCGTCGGTACTGTAGTACTGTGTAGGGAATGTCTTTTTAGTTCTTGGATGAAAGTCGAGCGGATTGATTTGTGGTCTTGAAATCCTCTTCGTTTATAAAGTCGTTTCCTGGGAGGTTTTTCGTTTTAGCATTAACTGCTTGCGAAAAGCCTCGCTTAGACTGAAGTGGCGCGGCTGGCTGATCTCTCCGCCATTCTGATTTGCGCCTACTACCTGGGTGACGTCCGATGACGGTGACCGAGCGGTGCCTTTAAGGATGCCCATTGTCTTCAAGACGTTTCGAGTGTCAGAAATATGTGTAAAGTATGCTGTCTCCTGATGGTGGAATCGTGCACTGAGGCTTGGGAGGGCACCATCATGAACCTAGCCCCGCATGCAGTCACCTCTTGCACATTCTGCAGCCAATGGGTGATTTGGCTAACTACACCAACATTCTCAATAATCTAGCAAGGCATTCTTTGAAGCAGTGAAGGACACACACGATTTTACACTATTTAAGACTAATATGATTATGTGGACACGGTGACCTCACATATAATTACGGCCTAAGCCTGTGAATGGTGCTGCCTCATGCACTTAGCATTGTGTCCAACCCGTATTGATAGCGCGCGCACACACACACACAGCCCCCGCCCCTTGCACTGTACATCAAACTTCGTTGCTGAGCCGCTCAGGGATTGCCCTTAGGCACCCTGGAACTGGGTAGCAGTTTGACGGGTCAAACAAACAGCTGATGTGGCTCGTATCAAAGAGCTCTGTTGGCCGGCGGAATACGCGACTTCATGGCGCGCATGGATACTGGCCCTTATTATTAATTAATTTCTGGAGCTGTACATAGTTCGATTGTACTCATTCCGCATTACAGCCCTGCTACTGAAAGCAGGTATGGGCACCATACAATAAATTATCGGCATATGATACCTGTCAGAGTCATATAAAGTGGCGCAATAATGCCGGAATGTGGCGAAACCTTAAAAGGCTGTCACTTGCAACCTATATTTCACATGTTATTTTAAGGCTAGCTTTATAATTTCGCGTGTAGGTACAGGTAGGCCATAAGCCACAGCGTCTACTCCGTTATTTGTCGGTGGTCTTTCTTACTGATAAACTTAAAGCATGTTGGTGGTGCATTCCGCCTTAGAAATGAGGCATTTGGTACTTCCAAGACATACTTTTTCCCAGCCAAAATATATAAGAGCAGCTCATGTCAATGATAAGTGCGAATATTTGCGAGAAGTAATGCCTTTCGCCGTGTGCTAGATGTGAAGGCGGTTAGTAGGAATAAAGTCGAGCGCCATGCGATCTCAAAGAAATAGTCTTTTCCCTACTTAACGCGGGAAAATGGGCGCCCGAATTGCTCCTTTCCGATAGTTCAAAACTGAAGCATTTAAATGAAAAAGATAATACTCCGTGTTTTTAGCATAGCAATCCAGCTCGCCAACGAACCAACCACAATAGGGACCGATGCTACGGTAAGGTTTGGTTTCTCCCCACCACCATGTCTAGCGCTAAGGTTAAGGCAGATTCAAAGCCCATTGCGGGAAGGTCCGAAACGGAGTCGAGATACCTTCTCTTGGTATGATACTGTCCTGTAATTGATGCCGTGCTACGGATGGTCATCGTTGATGATGGTATTGTAGCAGGGAAAGCTACTGGCAGGTTAACTGACCTTCTCTCGACGATGCAGCTTACGAGATTTGTAACAAAACGTCAAGCCATCTATGTTGCTCAAGTATCGAATACGGCCCTGCACAAGGTTCATGAAAAGTGCCATCCGACGCCACATATACAGACGTTTCTCGCTCGAAGAAGCACTGACTTCATAAGTTTAGCGGGCTGACAGAGTTTAAATGCTATTCGCCTAGCAATTCTGATAGGGCACAGCTACTAGGTCTGCCGCACGAGATCGTGAGGGGCATTACGCCCATACCAGTACATATTAGAATTCCTCAGGTTATTATGCAGTAGGGGGCGAGGCGGTGTGGCGTTCAAATTCTAACCAACCTGCATAGATAAAAAGGACGTAGTTTCATTAAGGTAATGGAGACAAGGGGCTAGCGCATGGGCGAAAAGTGTGTAATTTTGTAAACTACAAGCAGTCCTTGGTACAGTAGACATGTGAATATAGTAGATGGCGATGATTGTTGTTTAGTTCTGACTTAACAGGGGTCAGAAGACGGAAAGGCGACGCGTTTCGCGATTTAGGTTTTCTGATTCCATTAGCGCTGTATGAGAAACGCAGTGCGTTTCCATGGGAGGACATATGGGCGAACATGCTAGACGGTGATTGGTCAAAAACAGGAAACGCAATGCGTTTCTGATGGTAATTCTTGATTAGGATGATAACAATAATTGATTAATGTGAGAGGAATCGCATTACAGCCAGTAAATTCAGAAATCAGAAAAAAGAAGCACCAGCTTACGCTTGAGTATGAAGAGAGAGATATGAAATAGATTAATCGCACCCTGTCTGGCTGCGTAGCCGACCTAATTCGTCGGGCCTGTGAGCTGAAGATGTAGCTTTTGTAATATTTTGACTGCGATTATGCGTCTCGGCGTCAGACAGATCGCCCGCTTCTGTAGCCTCACTGCTCTGACTTCCATATTCTGTTTTGTCCTGCCCCTCGCCCTCTTCATATTCGCCTTCGTCTTCACCTTCATCCTCTTCTTCATCATCATCACCACTATCGTCATCATCGCCACTCTCGTCTTCGTCCAGACTCTGCCCTCCGCCCCGGTCATCAGCACGGTTCGCGTCGACAAGCCCCTCAGACTGCCAGATACCATCCACCCAGAGCTCACGCAGAGTTTTAAACTGATGTTTGTTTAACTCTCTCCCTGTGATCGCCCTTCTAGTCATTGGTAACAAGCGTGACAGTCGAAGCCAGAAGCAGATAAAGCGTCTCAGTTCCTTCCAGTAGACATTCTAGGAAGATGACTTTGCAAGCAGTTCGAAAGGTGTCTTATAAGGGCGGTCTGGGAACCTGGCACGAAGCCACCTTCTCAGGCACACATCCGTTCTCCGGACAGTTTCGCCAAATTTGTCGAGGAGGCAATCCAGCGCTGCCATCATCGACGCTAACCTTCGTTCATCTGGCAATAGGCTGTAAATTACTTCTCCTCCCAGGATACCCAGGGGCATCGGCCGGTCAGTCCTGCAATTAGGTACCTCCGTAAGCGCAACAAGGATATTACGACGTGTATCCTTAAATGTCCTTTCCTAGCCTATACGCCGCATCCAGTTCGTCTGTAAGGCAAAACCTGCTAATGCTACGCTGTCATATAGTCTCATATAGCTTCCCTATATGTCGCCTAATCTTGCACACTTATCAACAAAGACCTTTTCGATAAGGTGCTTAGCGGCGTCGGGACTAGCTTGCAGGAGAGTACTGCAATATAGAGAGCCACGGCTGAGGTTGTTATCGGTGATGATGACCCATGACCTTCGAATGTCGTTCGCTGACCAGCTCTGAAACGACAAGCCCTGCTGGATATGATCACGGAGCCAGTGTCGGGTCTGCTGTTGAGCCACGAGCTTGATCTCTTTGCTGTGCTTTGTCTTCATATGAGCTACCAAGACCTTTTCGCTGATAGAGCGAAGACCACAATGTTTACAGGCCGAACCCTTGTATACGGTAAGGTTTGGGTGAGGCAGCGAGCCGTTTGTTCGCAGTGGAAGTGTCTCTGGGTTTGGAAGACTGAGAGAATAGATTAGAGGCTTCAAACCACGGCGGGCAGACTTAGGTATATGATGCTTGTCGCCTGGGTGACGCGGCGCGCGCGTAGGGTTAATGGCGAAGTCGCATTCGATACAAATTATTGCTGGCTCTGGCGAATTGTAGTACAAGCCGAGACTCTCGAGCTTTTAGAGCTAACTCGGCCGCAATGTGGCAATAGCATCCGTGTACGTCGCGAGGCCTGTCATATTGATAAAGTTGAGAAGGCAGCAAGAAGATCGGATACCCTCTATGAAGTCACATTTAGCCAAGAACAAAGAGAGAGCTTGATCGCTGCTCCCTTCCTCCTAATCGACACAACGGAAATTACTACACGCTATGAAGTCTAAGAGCGCGGTCGTCTACATGGTTGGCACGGGCCATCGTAGAAGAAACGCGGCGCATTTCGCGTTCTCGGTTTACAGGCCCAAATGGAAATGCGGCGCATTTCCAGAGGGGAAATTCGGGGGAAGAAAATGGAGATTCTGATTGGTGCAGAAGTGGAAATGCGCCGCATTTCTACTCTACATTCTTGAGTAGGGCAAGGGTGGGATACGCCCGTAGAGGTAGGTCATACTCAAGAAGCACGAGGCGGAGGATATAGACCAACCCGGAGAGATTGGATGTATAGGACCTAGCTGGTAGGAAGGCACCCCCGCCTGGCGATGATGAGAAGCCTAAGATGCCGCTGAAATAGATTAGTACGGTCGTTTGTGGTTGGCCATTGATCACTGGCTGCGTGGCGCAAAGAGTAGCTCGACCAGTTCTTCAGGAGATCCTCGGGCGGCACCCGCCTCTTCCTCCACATAATCATCTTCCTCCACATAATCATCTTCCTCCTCCGTTATCTCACCTAGATCTTCTAACCACGCAGTAAACCCGCTATCATTCTCTTGCTTGTCGCTGCCCTCCTCTCCCTCTTGATCGTGATTGTGATCACTATTTTCACCTTCTTCTTCTCCTTCTCCTTCCTCTTCCTCTTTTTCGCTCTCCTCCTCCTCCTCCGCGTTTGTATCCTCGCTGTGTGACTCCCTATGCCCTCCAGCTACTTCTTGAGCATGATCAACCTGGCATTTATACCGACCTATGAGCTCGTTCAGCGCTGCCAAATCCCCCAGTGCCTCGTGGGCCCAAATCGCATCTAGGAACTGCAGCTGCTTCCTGCTCAATGCCAGGCCTGCAACTTCTATGCGCCTGTCAGGGTGTAGGCGGTAGATGCGGCAGACCATAGCCAGGCACCGTTTAAGCGAGAGCTGATACTTGCTTGTTGACGATGACTGCACGAGGGTGAAAGGCTTGCCGTATATCGACGACGCCTGATTGCTTCGGAGCCAGCAGAGTATGTGTCGGCTTGTCTTCCTTGCTGTCTCCTCGCACCGACTCATCACCACGTCAACCAGACGAACGAGGCAGGCAATCCTATCCTCATCCTCACCAGGACTGACAATATCATCTTCAAGTCCGTATACCTTGCCTGATCCGACGAAATATTCCTGTCTACCCGGCGAAGTACAAGTCCTCGTCAGGGTGGCAAGCACTTCACGTCGACCTTTATTGCTATATGTTCGGTCCCAGCCGGTTCGTTCAAGCCAAGGCGTCTGCAGTGCGAATGCTGTCGTACCTGGTGATGGAGCCGGAGCTGTGGTTGTCATCGTATCAGGATTAGGTTGTTGTCGGCTGAACTCCCGTGTCAATACACCGCGCAGGTAGGCCTGCACCGCAGGGCTACCTACCTGCCGGACAATACTTCCACCTCGCTTAATAATCCAGTATTTTCGCGTTGACCCAGTCGTCCATGTTTGCAGATAGACACACTCAAACTGTTGGTCAAGATCGCGACGGCGAAGGGAGCGAGTATGGCTGACCCCAGAGCTACAGCCCTCAGGCGGACTAGACTGGTGGCGCCGCATTAACTGGATGCTAATAGTGCGGAATGGGCAGTTAAGGCAGGCAAAGCCTTCATAGACTTGCAGTTTGTCATGGCGGGCTGACCTATCAGCTGGCAGTAGTGCCTTATTAGGGTCTAGAAGTTTAGGAGATAAAGACTTAAGAAGGCGATGTAGACCCTTCCTTGCCTCTGTGGGGATATTATGCTTATCGCGGAGATGTGCTACTACTTGTGAAGGGCCATTGGATAGTGCAAATTTGCAGCTTTCTTGAGTGTAGATCAGGAGACAAGCCTTCGTATCATAGAAGAGTTGGAGAGTATCAAGAAGAGGGTAGAGAGAGGTAGGCATGACGGAAGCAATATAGCAGGATATAAGTATGGCGGGATCCAGACCTAAGTATTGCTTTTATTATAATAGTAAGGAGTAGGATCTAGTGAGATCTAAATAGTATTATTAATAGAGCTAAATAAGAGAAGAGGGAAATAGAAGAGGAAGAGAAAAGGGGGGTAAATAAAACTATAACTATGTTATGTGAAATAACTAATATAGATGACCTAGCAACGTGCACGGGCCAGATGCGTTATATCCTGTCATGTTATAGGGATAAGAGTGTGTGCACGGACAGGACTGTTATCGTGCACGGGCCAGTTTTGTTGTATCCTGTCATGTTACCGCCACGACTGCGTACAGTAGAATGCCCGAAGCCTGAGCCGAGCTCAAATGCTTTTGCCTCCCGGAGGGATCTTGAAAGAGAAACTCATTACATTTGTAATGAGGCATCTTCAAGGCCGTTGACAAGAAATCAATCGTGGGCCGGATCATAGCGAGATACTTCAGTAAGCTTAGACTGAGATTTGCCGGAAGATATCGAACAATGTAAAAAGAATAGTTGTTTGATGCTCTTGCCTTATTGTAACTTATCACGATTATCATCCTTCCTCCGTAGAAAAAAAACATTGCGCATAGTAAGCTCGGTATTGACGCAACGAATGCTAGTTACTTCACTGCCACGGCCTGGCAACCCGCCTGATATCTGTAACGCAGCGAAAGCCGCTTTGTTGAGATCGAGGCCAAGATTCAAGTATGCTAGACATGTGTCAGGACACCAATAAGATGCAGTTGCAAAGGGTTTGCCACGGAACTGAGACGTGCTAAGCTTGTTTATCAGCATCTCCCGTGCATCTGATAGCTTGTTCTCAGGCTTTTGTAAGAAAGACCAGCCGGCCTTTCGACAATTCAGATCATCCCTGACGACATCAACATTGAAATTCGGCTTTAAGCCCAGCATCATTTCTTCGACCTGCTCCTCGACCAGTGCTATGGCCTTATGGTAAGTTTTGCAGAAGTCGGAGAGTTTTACTTCTTTGTCATTGCCCACCACAAACGACCGGCCGCCAGGAGCCTAGGAGAGGTTACCGGGTATGCCCTCCTGTCTTACAATAGACTTGGTAAACGCCTTCAGTTTAATGAGTTCTCCGAAAGGTGTGTAGCAGCCTTGTATAAGATATCTTTGACGGATTGCTTCGAGCCGCTCTGGTTGGGAGTGGTATTGATCTCGGGATGGCCAGTGATACGTAAGGGTAGTGTAGCTATATAGAGGAAGAGCATACTCCAAAAGGAGTGCACGTCTAACCCACATAAGTGCCACTAGCCCGCCTGTAGAGTTATGAGCTGGGTAATAAGACATGGACTGTCTTTGAATCCCCATAACAGTAGTATAATATATGATAACAGAAGACGACATGTCTCCAGCGGGGTCCTGATGTGTCTAGAACATCATTGAGAGCTGGAACAAAGCTTCTGATAACTCTAGCCAAGGCCTGGATGGTAAGAGGAATTCGGACTGATACTGTGAGCTATCATCTATTCCAATGCTCGCGTCTTCTTCAAAATCTGTCTCCCCATCGCTCTCATCACTGCTTGCATGACTTAATTCATTGTCCTCAACAGGTTGCCTGCGGGAGTGGCCTTGCTCACGACTCGGAAGTTGACTCGCAAGAAATAAGATGTAATGCATCATCTTTTCTTCTTTCAGTCCCAGTTTGAAATTGTAGAGCTGCTGACGCTGTCGTTCCTTGAATCCTAAAACCCGAAAGATGAAGCATATTAATCGCTTCCAGACGGAAATATATCTTTTTAAGCACAACACAGCTCGGAATGGATGTGGCCAAAAGTCATTTCTCGAATACGTATTGAGCCAGCAGCGAGATGTGTATGACGTGCGGGCTATTGTAGCCATCACACGATTGAACATGATATCAACACCCTGTAGTAAGATGCGTAGCTGAGCTTCAGCCTCAGCAGAGCTTTCGACCGAACTTTCCTTCTATTTGCCAAGCAGATAATCTTGGCCTTGGACGAAGTCGGGCTGTTGTGCTGTTGTGCTGATAACTTCAAGTGATCGATTACGGAATAGCTCAGGCCAGCGAGTATGTCAGAGCCATGGTGTCGTCTCGTTGGGGTTGATAACTCCGGCACGGCTATAGGGACTGCTCCCCATGTATAATTCTGGCGTTTCCATCCCGTCTCGCAACTCAAGACTTAATCTTCATTCACTGCAAGTTGCCTTTGAAGAACATTGAGGGCTATTCTCTCTATAAAGTTTGGACCTGTCCTAAAAGCGCGCGTCAAAGACGCGCTGTTCGCGTGGAATTCCGTAATCAAACTTTAATTATATTACATATATTACATACGTTACGAAGCTTTGAGCTACCACCTCAAACTCTATAAGAACCGTCCAGGGTTAGGACCAGAGCACCAATGAGATGATAAAGCGCCCCTGCCATCGCTGAAAGTGGAGTCGCGGCAGTCTCGCCAAGTAGCCCCTTTCAAGTGAAAGAGGAAAACAGGGATAACGGCCCAATCAAGACGCGTCAAAGTCCTTTTTCACTTGAATTTGGAGCTGGAATAATGATGTAGTGTCTTTATTATATAAAGATCTTTTATAAATAAAATTACCCTTTTAGATAATATTACCTTTTTAGGAAGGTCACGTAATACCGGACTTCCGGCTTTCTATAAAGCCGAAGAGATACCATTTGAGTTGCTTTCTCAATACGGCAACTTCCTATCCGGCCTAATATAACACTATAGGTTTTATATTCCTTAAGCCACAAACCGGCTTCTAGCTTTCCGATTTTGATAAAACGAATAGGGTTTCAAAGCCCGGAATTTGGGCTATCCGAAGGTGTAATTTTCATCCGTATCGGATGAATAGAATCCGGTCAATTGACTATATATAAAGCCATAACCTTCCATATAGAAATAGCTCTTAAGATCTAATACATATCATTAATACAAGCAATTAGAAGCTGGTCTTTTCTATTTTAGCCCTATTTACTATTTTTCTTCCTTTTATTATCCTATGCTAATTTATCCAGTTAATCAGCTTTTTATAAAGACTGATTCCACTGCCTATAACCCTCCAATCTCGATTATATATCCTTCTATCTTTGAAGACTATTTAGTCTCTATTTTTCAGTCTTTTACAGTGATTAGCTGCTGTTAAGCTTTAACTTAGAAGGCTAACCTGGGAGGATAATGCAGACCTCTGCCAGGAGATATATTAGATTATCTCAGTTACCACAATTAACTAATAGAAGTTAGGTGTCTTATAGAACTTAATTATATGCTGTATTACAGTTAGTGATACTATATCGAGTGATGGATAGTGAAAATCATATACTTATTCTGAAAAAGTCAAATATAGTGAGTAATATATCTCCTAAAGGTAGAAGCTACTAAGCTCTCTGCCTAGGCCTTACCCTTCCCTTTACTCTTCCCTTTCGCACCTCTTTTAGCTACTGGCTTAGGTATACTAGAGGAGCTGGCTTTACCATTGAGTCAGAACTCTATATCTTTGGCATCTGCCCTATACTATCTAACATATAATAGATAGACTAAGCCATATCTATCATCCTTCCTAATAAGCCTAAAGATAGTCTTAATATAGGGAATAACTTTATTAGCTTTATTATACTTCGTAGGAAGATATATAGTCTATATATAAACCAATTTAAGAAACCTTTCTAATATAACAGTGCTATAAAGTCTATAACTTTTTATAAGCCCTAGTAAAGGAATAGTATAGTAAAATACTCTATAGCTTATATTAATATTAATACGAATGCAACAAGTCACTATACACATGCTTAAGAAGAAGCCTTAAATAATTTCTAACCTAGAGCTAATATCTCCTCTTACTATATTACTACTAAGAAAAAAGCTCTTTATTAATCTAATTGTAATATGGTTCTTTATAGATTTAGCATAACGTGGTTGATAAGCTTGCGTGACAGACAAGTATGCGTTACAATTGTATTTCCACCTTAAATCCGGTTTTTTGGAAATCCATTAAAAAGCCAAATTTGGCCTAAAATAGCCATAAATTTAATAGCTTATATATAAGTCTTAAAATAAGCTATATTAATTCTCTTATATTTTTAAAAAAAATTCTATAGAGCTATAAACTTTAAAGTCTATTTACACTGTAGAATACACTGTATTTTAAGGTTTTTAAGCTTAAATAAAATAGTTAAAAGTCTTTAAAAAGTACTATTTAATAAATTTAACTATACTATTATAAAAAGTATTTTTTACAGATTTTTAGCTATTTTATTTAAGCTTTAAAAGTACTATAGGGTAGGTTATTTTTAGTTATACAGTATATTGTCACGCATACTTGTATGTCACGCAAGCTTATCAACCACGTTAGTAATTTAGAAAGATATTTAGAGCCTGTATTGACTCTTACTTATCTACTAATAACTGACTGAGGCTCATTAAGTTTAGATAGTTAACTAACTTACTAATATTTAGGTTTTTATATATTAGACACAAACCTTATATATAATAGCCCTAGCAGTCAGTTTATCTTTACCTTCTAAGTAATAGGGGACCTTAATGTAGACCTTATCCTACAAAAACTTAGTTTTAGAAATAAGAGTAGACTTAAAATCTATTGCAATATTGCCCTATTAGGCTATAAATTCCAGCACCTAGAGTAATAGCTACATAACCCAGAAATATTTTTTACTGACAGCTACAGGGCTAATCTAGATATTATATTAATACAAGGTCAAGTTCAATAGCGGCACTAATTTAATATAGTTTGCCATAAGTTAAACCTTAGTGCTCTATATACTATATCCTAGACGGCTAGGAAAGCCTTCAGTTAGCTTCAGGCTATCAAGATTAAACTTTTTCTTTATTAGTAGGTGTAATGCATCTTCGACCTTTGCAACCTTGGAATTCTGGCCTTAGGAGTTGCAGCAACTCCTAAGGCCAGAATGCATTGCGTCGTAATGCGCCTTACGTAAGATCTAGGGTGGGGCAATCTTGCACTAGCTAAAAATGGACGAATTTTGCCCGCAAAATTCAGTGATTGGCTAAATGGATGCCCCATATATCCGAAAATGGATGGATCTTGCCCGCGAAATTCGGCAATTGGCTGAATAGATGCCCCATATATCCACTAGATTCTAATTGGCTGTAATACTTAGGGATTAACGACAAGGTCAACCTCTTCTATAAAGAATATCTAGACAATAAGCAAAAAGTAATAAGCAATTAGATATAGTAAATCTCAATCTCTTATATTATAAATTTCTCAGGTATTAGTAAGTTTTATACGGTATTAAGTATTTAGTTTGAGTCGATTAATATGTGATGTTTTAGGGGCTACCGTGGCCTTACTGAGGTAGGCTCCCTATCATTCAGTGGTCGTAGCGGACCACAGCGTCGACAGAGGGGTTAGACCCACTACCGGCCCTGAAGCCCCTATCCCTTTGACTGGCACAACCCTGCGGCCTGTACCTCATATTACCCAATCAAATACTTTTTGACATATATGATATTTTTGTCTATGAAACAACCCTCCGATCAAGATTGTAGATAAAGTGGATAACATATGATAAATAAAGTACGCGTTCACACCCGTGTGTGACGCGCTCGCAGACGGTCGATCGAAATGGGACGAGTAAGTCACCATAGTATGGATAACATGGGAACAAGCCGGACATAGCCAAGCACTTGAGAATTGGACAGGTGTACGCGACAATTAGGCGGACACGACAATTAAGAATAGAAGAGTATGGCTTTCTAAGGTGACGATGCGCAAACCAAAAACAGCTTGCACAGCGTCACCTTCCGCCCGAGACTGGTGGGGTTAGAAGATACACTTACCAATCAACACCCTGCATGCTTAGTGCGACGAATCACAGCGTGTATCATCTCCACTCAACGTTGGCACGACGACCCACTTGGGAACAGTAAACATCAAAACAGGCTCATCATAAGCATCTAGAATCGCTAATACTCACCAACAGCTCGCCAACAGTCCACGCCAATACATGAGACTGATCGCAGAATGCTCTCTGAAGATTCCATCGTGAGCTGGCTCAATCAAACTTCCAACGACGAGCAGCCACCAGCAGTGACTGTGTCGTCAAAGCTCGACTGCGAATCCCAACGGCAAAAAAGGCGACTTCCCACTCCCTCATCCGAAAACAACTACGAGATGGACAATTCACAGGTGGCAAAGCATACTAAAGTCATGAGAATATCAGAAACTTCAGATCCACATCTTAGATTACTCCCAAAGCGCGACAGAGAAGACGATGACCAAGATATGGATAACGACAATGGTGGTTCTCCATTAACAGCTTCAAAGTCAGGTACCAGCCTTAGGTCAAGATCACCTCGCAAAAGGTCATCTCCAAGCCGCGCCTCAGCCGCATCTTCTTCTCCAAGCAGGAAGCTAGATAGTTTATCTCTCAACGCGAATGGATGTGAATCTCGGCAACTTGGAATGGGCGATGAGCGGCATCCCAAGGCTCTGCGAGATATTCTGAAGAGGGTGAATAGAGCGAGCAGATGGAAAGGGGTTCTCAACTGGAGTCTGAGAGATGAATTCTCAGATCTGGCCGAGTATGGATTGGATGAAGATGATGCTTTCTCGGATCAGGGTAGTGCACTGCCACGAAGCTTTGTCACTGAGATTATGGAATATGCGAGAAAGTGTCACGAGAAACATCATAGTGAGATTGTCTGGAACTTTGAAGTACACTTTCGTTTGTTGGAGAAGATCTTTCGTGTTGGCGAGCAGCCACATCTCGTGGACTGTACGCCCTGGTAAGTCCTTAACCCAACATTGTGTTATCATTATTGACTCGCGCCTACAGCCAATCTGCACCTATTACTCGGACATACCTCCCTCCATCGGCTGGCTCTAAGCTTGTTGACTTCTGTATCTATTTAAACCCCTTGGCAGACAGCGCAGAGTATGAGACAAAAGCTAACAGCTTGCGGACTTCTCTCCCCATGCTATGTCTGAATCACACGTCATATCTCGGACTCAAAGCAGAACCAATATCCATCAGTATAGAGACTAAGAGATCTGGAGATATTGAGGATAATGAGGTTCTGCAGATGGGCACATGGCAAGCTGCACAGTGGAATTACCTGAGGGATCTGCTGTCGCAAGTTGGAGGCGAAGCACATATGCAAGAGGCGCTGGACGAGCTCGGTCTATTGCCGGCTATTATCACCAACGGACATATCTGGAGCTTTGTGGCGACAACGCAAGAAGATTCCAAAACAGTGAGTGTTTCTGCTGCCATCGATGCATTAAGGTCTTGGGAAGTTTGCTGATAAGGTATAGATCCTTTGGGCAAAATTCGGGTTTGGCGATACTTCTTCTTTAGCAGGAGTCTATGCTATTGCTACTGTGATGCTGTATCTAAGGCACTGGACAGAGACGGTATACTGGGAATGGTTTAAAAAGAATGTCCTAGACTATAAGACGTGAAATAGTTCAAGGATTAAGAAGGGTAATACTGGGAGACTTATTTCTACTGATATCGTTCGAGACCTTGTTTGCATCAGCAACAAACCAACCAATGGGAGCTC
>LBNR01000032.1:109244-121985 GCA_001262555.1 Fusarium nygamai | reverse complement strand
CAGTGATCTTGTTGGATTGGACTGGACTGGATTTCGAGGTCGGATCCAGTCCAGTCCAATGCACAGGGCTGGGGGCTCCAGGAGCGCCAATGCAAATCCAATTCTCCAAATGGATTAGGAGTATTCCTCATTTTGCGAAAAGAGTCGCCGAGAGATTTACTGCGGAATCGATTCTTGTTCAATGCTGTTGCGGTACCTATGTATTTGGCATCAATTACACTGGTTACCGCAAGCTATCCTGAGTGGTATTGTCCTCATCCAGAAAACCCTCTTGCTCAACGGCCTGAAGGTCCTCATTGCCCATTCTAATTTCAGATCCCTCCCCGCCGTACCGAGCTCCCTGCAGATCAGACTCCCCTTCTAGTCTCCCGATGTTGTTATCCTCAAAAGTATTCTGTGCAGGTGGGCCGAACCAGGATCGGAGGCACTCGCTGGCTTCAATGATATCTATCTTAAGCCTCGACCGCCGGTCGGAAAGTAGTATCTTGGCGCTGCTGAATAGCCGCTCGCACTCGTCTGACATTGATGGGACGGCCAGAACATCCAGAGCCATACGGGCTAGATCCGGCTGCGTATAGTAGCGATCGTTCCAGTAACGGATAGCGTCAAAGGTTTCGTCCTCACCAAGCCGGATAACATCTGTTTCAAGGAACTGATCGAGCAAGTCGACGGCTGGAGGGTCGGTTGCCAGGGCCTCGTGACGAAGCTTCAGTCGTTTATGGCTCTTGACCGCCACAAAGGCCTTCTCCTTTCTAACCGGAGCAGGCAAAGTTGGGCAGAACGAAGCGGAAACCGACGCATGCTTCGTAGAATGTCTTCCCCGATACTCTTCTAGCCAGAGCCCCCTAACAAGCTTCGTAATGCTCGGGATCCATGACTTCTTTTCTTCATATGTCCAAGTCTCGATGTACCACTGGTTTTTGAGAGTCGGATTCAGCGCAATAGCGGCATAATATGCCGGTGTCTCATCCGCTTTCTTGAAGTACTCCTCCGCCTTACGCCAGGAAGCTTCCGCTGAAGCGGCAAGAAATGCGAAGTCATCAGCTTCAGCAGCAACAGTTCCTCGACTGGCGTTCCTTCGAACAGCCTCCTTGTGGAGTTCTTCGAATTTAATCTTGGCCTGCTGGATCTCATTTAGTAGCCAGTCAAGTGTCTGAAAGTGATCCGCTAGTGTTGAAAGCCTGCCTTCCGTAGATAGGGTTCCGTCATAGAACGTCTCCAGCTGATCATGAAGGTGTGCAAGCTCGTCCCACTGCTGCTCAGACAGGCGGTCTTCGGTGAGGCTTTTCTGGCTCTGGCCAGCCTCATACTGGTCACAGAAGACTTGAATTCGCTCCTTGACGTTAAGAGCTCTACCGATCGAGGTGAAGTATGAATTCCAGCGTGTCTGCTGGCTTTGGATAAGCTTGGCTAACTATTAGTTCTGACTATGGGTTTATGGAGGGCGCAAACTCACCTCTAAGCCATCAAACTCAGACAGTTCTCCCCCACAGACAATTGATCTGAAAAACTGACGGCGCTGAGGACTGGCTCGGATGTATTTTATGATATTGTGAAGCCTTCCGATGGCGCCGCGCTTCCGCCAGAGCTCCCGGATTCGCTTCATATCACCTTCCCTGTACGCAGCGTCTAGATCTTTGCAGATTTTTTCGGCGTCCTTTCCGATAAGGAAAGCCTGCGCGCAGAGATTTACAATGTGCCCGAAGCACCGGAGGCGTCTGCGTTTTCGCTGCTTATCTGACATCCTTCGGTAGATAGCGCGCAGTACAAAGTCAACGCACACATCGTTGGCCGATGCGTTATCGGACATGAAATAGCCAACTCGGTCCGTAATCTTATAATTGATGACCTGCAACAGGACATCGGCGATGTTCTCCCCTGAGTGTTCCCCTTCCACTTCGCGTAGCGCCAAGACAGCAGTTCGACGCAGCCCAGATTTGTCGATGAAATGTGCTGCTACTCCAAGCACTGCGAGGTAGTTCGGCGACGTCCACAGATCAAAGGACAGCGAAATGGAACTCCGACTGTCGAGCATATCCTGCCGCAGTCTCTCCTTCCTCACCTCGAACATATTCATCACCCACTGGCGAATGGTCGATGCTGCCTTTGGAAGGAGATCATCTAAGGGTGGGAATAGATAGAAGAGGAGGTCGCGAAAGTAGTCATTCTCGATCTGGAAGAAGGCGATATGGCAACAGACTAGCCAGCGGACTAGGAGTTCCTTGAACCGATCTAAGCGGCGGGAGAAGATGATCGATTTCATGTCCTGGTAATCGGATATCGAGGGCTGGCTCGAGTCCACCGCGTTTCCTCGAAAGGACTTGAGTTCTCCAGTAGTCTTGTCGATATGATGTTTCAGGTGGAGATGACCAAGTGCTGTAGAATTGCCATTTGAGACTGCTGGAAGTTCTTGTTGACGACGCTGTTTCCCGCAGAGGTAGCAGTACCATACCCGTTTCCGATCTCTCTTTGACTGTAGATCCTTACCGTATAGCCAGATCACCGACGTGCGTTTCTTTGTTGATCTAGGGCCTCTTGCGATCACAGAACAGCGAGTATATTGCTCGCCCTGAAGCTTGAACTCATCTGGCTGGATCAGGGCATCCGGATCGCGACTACCGGTATTGTTGATCGATTCTGGAGCGAGAACAACATTGTCTGACTCTGAAGACCTATTAGAAGAACGAGAGAAGAAGTGGGTGATTGTTGGTGCAGCCATTCTGGGACGTCAATTACCTTGTTGGTCAGATGGTAAAGGGCATGTTATCGGGTTCGTGCTGCTGCATATTATGTAGGCAAACGGACGTCTCACCTTCGCGCTGCATTACTGATTTGGTTTGCCGATGGGCCTTGACGGGTTTAGCATCGTGGAGACCAATCAACACTACGCGGAACAATGTGCCTGAAACAAGAAATGGAGTTCGGCTCGCTTCTTTCCTAATTAGGAATGGTCCATTGGCGCTCCAGGAAGCTCCAGTCCAAATTTCTGAAACTGTGAATCCAGTCCAGCCAAATCCAGTCCATCCAAATCCACGCCAATGCTAGTCCAGTCCAACAAGATCACTGGGTGTCTGAGGATAGCCGTTTGTGTCGAAACATCTCCCAGTATGGTGATTAGTTTTGTGGCAGTGTTGATAGTCGCTCTGATGCCACCAACATCTTTCTCTTGGCTCAAATGACCCACTGACTCCCCACAAACGAGTTGGGAGATGAAATTGAAGGCTAGCTTGTGAGACCATTCCGACATGTCAATTGGCTTGACGCTGTTTGCTCTCGCATTTTGGACCAACAAAGGACGAGTAAGCTTTGCATATAAGGTTCGTAGGATGATGGAGGATATTGAGTAGGCGTTAGAAGAGCGCTTTCGGATAAGAGAATAGTTCGCCTAGTCGGTTTCGTTAAAAGCGTCGGGCAAATCAGTCCGAAAGGTGTCATAAAATTTATGCTTTGGGGCATTATTACTTCCGAAGCCATATATCTGCTTGATGGAAATAGCATCGACGGTGGAAACTTCGTTAGTATTGATACGGACTACTTTGCCGTACGTTTTATGAAGGTTTATGATATCGTCATAGAACGTGCCTTACCAGTAGAGGTACGTACGGTAGAACCCTGTCACTTTGGCTAGCCAAGGTCCGGGAACGGTCGCAAGCGGATGGAAGAATATTCGATAGACGACAAGAAGAACTAAGCCGACGCATATCGGGATGGTGAAAACGATAGGATAATAATACCAAGCGCTGTCGCGTGAGAACCTAATGACGAGGCCCATCATCGCAAAGTTGGCCAACCATCCGTGGAGAGACCACAGGATAAGTTCAGCTTTGAGGTAAATTTGTCTCCAGGTTAAATAAGGCCCTCCCCCACCTTTTTGGCAGCCGGGGATCTCGGAAGGATGAAAAGTCTCAATTTCTCAACTAACCTCACATATAAAACTAACTCTATCTTCATAGCCAATAGCCCTATAACTGAGCCGATTACACTTCTGAAGAGCCCTTAGGAATTTGATTATCACGAGCCTAAACAGCTGCCTTTTTAGCCTTTAGAACCTCTCAAGATTAGATAATTTACTGTTAGAACCAACAGGTTGAACCTTCTTCTTAATAACCTTAAACTTATAGATCTCTGGGCTATCACTTTAATACCGGTATTTCTAAAGAGCTATTTAATAGTTCTTTAGATTAAGACTCTTTATAATCTTTCTTATAAATTATTATATAATCTTCAACAATACCTCTCTTTATGATCTTAGACTAAAAGATAACGTGTTCGGATACCGAAATGCGCACGACACCGAGATGCCCATCCAACTACCTTAATTGCTATTTCTTACTTCTTTGTATAATTACTCCACTAAAACAAATGGAAAGCACAAGGAAAGAGGCAAGGTTATTCCTTGCACTTTAATCTCCCAAAAACAACCTAAAACAATCCATACAAGGACTTGCTAGAATCTACAACGTCCAGGAAGGTACCCTATGTCTATAACTTAATGGTAAACCCTTACGAAGTGACATATTGGTCAATTGTTAAAAATTCAATAATATAAAAGAATTAGTGCTTTTATAAGGGATAGTTGACCTAGATTTGCGAGTATCTCCTTTCCAGATTTATGGTGTGGAAGATATGGCTAATCGACTGCTTTCTGAACGCGACGCGTTATGCGTTGAGACACGATGGGACCAACGCTTTATTAAGCGATATCTAGAAATCCGCACGCATCTTTCGCGTCTATATAACTATCAGAGGACTAAATGCAAATATACAGCTGTAATTAATGGCTGGTTTAAGCTTGTATGAAATATGAAATATAGTGGCTAAATATAGTATTAAGGATAATAATATTTGGCACTTCAATAAGACTAGGTTTTTGATAGGTTAGATCTTAGCCATCATAGTTGTAACCATAAAGGATACAGCCTGGCAATCGGGAATGGGTTACAGTCATTCAAAGTGTAAATTCTGGTGGCTGGGTAATGCCGCTATATATCGTGGTTAAAGGTAATTTCACCTCACTTCCTAATACTCTGATAGCTAATTGCCAGGCAATTGGGTGATTTAACTAAGTGAAAATAGATGGACTTTAAATGAGATTGGTATAGGTTGGATTAAACACTTTGAAAAACATACTTTGCGTCCCATGGTCCGGCAACTCCGCGATCCTTTTGCTTCATCATCGCATCAGTCATGCTTGGATCATTCTCAATATCGAACAATTGGTACAGCCGTGTCACCGTCAGGTGCAGATTAATCTCGGCCAAATGCTTTCCAATACAATTCCTTGGTCCAAGACTGAATGGCCTCAGCATGGTACGCATGTCCGCCGATGCATTCAGCCACCGTTCCGGTATGTACGCCTCTGGGTTGGGGAATATCTTTGGATCACGGTGGGCGGCATATGGCACTGTCGAGACGACCACACCCGCGGGAATATAGTGGTCGCCAATAACTTTACCCGGCGAGACCCTTGGGAATCCCGTATTCAAAGAACCCCATAACCTTAATGTTTCGTTGATACACGCGTTGAGGTATGGCTGTTAGCAATCATCAGCTTTAGCATCTTGAAAAATAGCAAAAGGGGAAGCGTTACCAGGTTCGCCGTTTCCTGATAAGTCGGCACATGATCATGATCCGGAAATGCGGTACGAATCTCGTCAACTAGTTTCTTCTTTATCTGTGCGTTTTTCCCACATTCCCACATAATGTACATAGTCGTAATGGATGTGGTTTCGCTACCGGCGACCAGAAAAGTGATGGTGTTCTCGACTAGTTCCAAAAAGGTTAATCTACTTCCTCCAGTATCCTCGTCCCTGGCGTCAATAAGGTGCCTTAAGAAGGTGCCCTTTGCGAAGCTATCGCCTTCCTTTTCGATCTTGTATTGGGTCTCTTGGATACGATTCTGCGCAAAGTTGATCAAGTTGTTGATGCCTTTGTAGGATTCCCGAATCTTAGGAATGGGGAGATAGCGCAAAAATGGGACGTAGGCTTGTGAGAAGACAATAATCGAGCTGGATTTCGGGTCATTCAGTAACTCATCAGACTGGGTTAAGCGGCAAGAACTCACAAAGCATCCATATCATGGTGAGTGACTTCTCCCATCCCTTTAAGAGAATTGAAAGATTCGCCAAAGCTGAGGTAGCTGACAATATCCAAGAAGTGGCAATTCATCTTGGCGAAGATATCAACTGATCGTCCCTGCTCTGCAGCAAGAGCGAAGACATGTTGTATTAGCTCGTCCACCTTTTGGTGGATCAGTGCCTCGTTTTCGAGTAATGCTTTCAAGGAAAACGCATGCGATATTAGGCGTCGGAGACGAGCATGCGTCGTCCGATGTCCTTCATTAATTACACTATAGGCTCCTGTTTCTGTGACAGTGCTATAAAAGGACATTTCTTTTGGGCAAGGATTAGAACTCTGACCATATATATCGGCAAAAGACTTCATATCGGAAAAGTACAGCTGGTTGGTAGAGACTCGGACAGGGCTGCCATATTTTCGAAGCATTTCCCTCTGATTGTACATGCGTTCCGTTTTAAACATGTAAATCATTGGGATAATATCGGTAAATTTGCCTAGAAATGATCCAGGATATTTGGCCAAAGGGTGAAAGAAGATGCGATAGATCACCAAGGCAAGCATATATAGCGATGCTAGGGCACATACTGCCCACAGGAGACGGGCATCCTGCACTTGAGATAGTGTTGGAAGGGTTATCATGCTGGTTTTGGGTGGAGATGCGTAGCCGAGGACGAAGGAATTGAAAGATGTCTCATAGTCATAGTCGATGCTTTTATAGTAGAATGCTCATTGGCGTTGTATCCGGGGGAACTTCAACTCCGTGGGGCTCCGGGAAACCACCCCGCAAAAAATGGAGAAATCTGGGGTCCGGGAACGACATGTCTGGCCTTCGATCTTTCCAGGTCAAGACAGACTTCAACACTCGGGAGATACCCCTTGGATCGCAAATCTACTTGGTACATCTTTTGGTTAATGCTGCTTGTCCACTTGGTACAGTATTTCACGAAAATACCCTCCCATTGCCTAGGCATATTGAGATTTCTTCAAATGCGTTAAGGAATAACTGGTAGCAGTATACACTAACGTTCTAGGCAGTGATCAGCAGCGCTTATATAACACATTCCTCCGGGGTTAGTAGGTGTAAAGACTTGATTGCGTAATAGCCTAGCCTCTTTTACGGAACGTTAAAGTTTCCGAATCCAGGGGCCCATGGTCTGAGGCCCCAGGCTTTGGCAGTTTCCTCAGATGATTCCCCGATCGGCCTTCCAACATGAACCGGGTTGGAACTGTCAGACATTACGTGTATTCGGTCCATTGATGCAGATTGGTATATTCATGTTGTGTTCTGTTGAATTCTGCCCCTTAGAGGTTTTACCATTTCGGTTGTAATCTTAAAATATCCCTGCTTGCACGTGAGACCCAGCACCTGTTCAACAGGAACACTTCCTCCGTGGGCCGGGATACAGTACTCCGATGAAGCCTCGCCTCTTATCCAGCTCGATCGGCTAAGGTATAGTCCTAGTCGATTTGCTACTCATAGCAGAATAATTCTAATATATACCCAATCGCAACTTATAGTAACAAGATAAGTTCTTATAATACCTAGCAACCTTAAAATAACGTGGTTGATAAGCGAATGCACCAGACAAGTGAGTACACCAATCTTATTTCCACTTAAAATCCGGGTTTAAAAAACGCTTTAAAAATCCAAGTTAAGCCTAAAATAGCTATAATTTTAATAAGCTATATATTAGCCTTAAAGTAAGCTATATTAAGTTTTTTTAAAATTTAAACAAAATCCTATATAGCTATAAACTTTAAAATCTATTTACACTGTAAAATATACTGTATTTTAAGGTTTTTTATATAAAATAAAATAGTTAAAATTTTTCAAAAAATAGTATCTAGTAAATTTAGCTATACTATTATAGAAAATAATTTTTCTAGGTTTTTAACTATTTTATTTAAATTTGAAACCACTGTAGGGTAGGCTATTTTTAAGTGCACAGTATACTGGTGCACTCGCTTGTTTGGTGCAATCGCTTATCAACCACGTTAATATAAAGTAATTAACAATATAACGTACACGATAAGCTTGCGCAACAGACAAGCATGCGCAACAATCCACTTTTGTTACGACCTACGCGGTTACGTCACGTGTCCCCCACAAATTTCGCCCAATCACGGGATAGTCACTCCTTCCCCAGCAGCGATCACCGTGATCACTTTCGATCACTTCGTGATCAGAACAGTCACCCAGTGATCAGGGACATCCCACCGTGATCACCAAGTACACATACACATTCATTTAGCAGTAGATAGAACTTAGCTCACCAGCTATCAATAAAACTTCTTTACCTCAATAAGCCTGACACGCACTATTGACTATTAAGAGACGTGACACTTCGCACCGCTCAGCATCACGCCCTACGTTATCTGCCAACATAAACCTAGTACGGACTAGTTTATCCCTTGGGAACCACAACCGTCACAACTTTTCACATTAAAGGCAGTTTTTTAAATAATCCTTAAAAGTTCAAATTAAACTTAAAATAGCTAAAATTTTAATATCTTATATATAAGTCTTAAAGTAAGCTATATTAATTTTTGTAAAATTTTAAAAAATTTCTATATAGCTATAAACTTTAAAGTCTATTTATACTGTAATTTACACTGTATTTTTAACTTTTCTATATAAAATAAAATAGCTAAAAATCTTTGAAAAGTACCTTCTTATATTGTATACTATACTATTTTAAGAAATACTTTTTTAGATTTTTATCTAATTTATTTAAATATTAAAATATTATAGGGTAAGTGGTTTTTAGCTGCACAGTATATATATTTAAATTTATCAATATTTATAGTTTTAGTTTTAAAATAGAGGTTATAAGACTATATATAACGCTAAAGAAATCTTATTATAATAAGATTATTAGATTATTAAGTTAGAGATACTATATAACCTTAGGCTAAGATAGCCTTACACTACTTCATTCTATAAATTCATAGTGTCACGGCCAGAAAGGAGACCACCGCCGGCAAAAGGGATTCCAGGATCACGTGCAGATAAGATAAGGAAATTATTTGGATTATTGAATGATCCAGCAGAGTCAGGATCATAGGATCATTGAGCAGGGCCAATGATCCAGCACTTCATAGTTCTACCGGTATATAATACCACGCTCATAGCCATGAGCCTAGAAATGACGAGCTTAACTCTTCAGCTTTTAATCTAAGTCTTTTGTTTATCAATAAGATCTGCTGATCACGATCACCTTGTAAATTTATATTGCTCAAGTACCCCTCGGCCTATCTTAGGACATAAACCTAAGGACCCTTGTTATCTATCGACGTACTGATAGCCAGGATCGTAACACAAAAGTCTCTAAGTTGACTATGGCTTAAGGGAAGCCTAAGTCAGCTTGAAGCTTAACCCATTTAGCTAGTTAAGTTTCCCAGATTGACGTGAGATTCTGCTCTTCAGAATGAGCCTTTTGGTAACTCATAGTTCCCTTGAGTCTACTCTAGATACTGGTTCTTAGAACTCCCCAGTCGTTTGCGACTTTTGAGAGGTTGCTGTCTAATTTGGCTTGTTTGGTAGTATTTTGAAGATCCTCTTCAGTTTACTTTGGCACTTTCGGATAGATGAGAAGACGACGATTCAAATAGTAGTCTTTTTGTGAGCCTACGATAAAAATTGGAAGAGAAAGAAGCGGTGAAGTGAAAGGTGGGAGAAGTGAAGTGTCGGATTTCACCCTGCCGGGATCCCCGGGTGCCAAAAAGGTGGGGTAGGGTCTTTTAGTTCTAGACACTGGGTAACAGGGTCGAGAGCGGCCGGAGGGTTTGGCGGGCCGCGGGCTTAACGACACCCGAAATAGTTATTCAGCGGTACCTATTGAACAAGCTGAGTTGCGAGGTTTTCCACCGACAACGTCTTTACAACCCATAAATTTGCAAGGATTGCAATCCCGGCCGACGCTCATTCCTCCTGAAAGGGCTTTTATTCGCTCCTTCACCTGACTCTACTATATTTGGCTATATCATTGCCCTCTCCGACAAGGATTGCGGCGATGCCTGATGAACTCCTTACAGGCCTCGATGTGGCGACAGACGACGTGGCGACGAGAAAATTCTCAACTGGAAGGGAAATTTTGACTCCTTTTACCACATAATAAATTAGATTGGAATCTATCTCAACCCTTTCGTGTAACGTGTTCGGCTTGATGCGTGATATCTTCTTGAAGATACTTGATCGCTCAAGTTCAAGTTTTTATCATCAGGTTCGGGTTTTTCTAGCTCACTTCAGATAAGGGCAAAGGTTCACAGCTGAATCCAGTCCCTCTTCCCAATCTGGACCCCATTCATCCTGAGCAGATTATAGATCGTGACAGCATGGAAATAGAAGTTTGGCAATGTATACACCGTCACATAACTTAAACCAGTGAACTTGAAACCGCGCACGGTTATCTCAACACTTTCCTTGTCGTCAAAAGATTCGCGCTTCACACCCTGGAGAAAGGCGATAGTCTTGGCTATTCGGGCTTGCAGCTCGGCAAAGGTCTTTTCCTCATCTTCCCATACTTCGTTAGGTATGTCGGCTATGCGCACGGCGATAAATTTGGCCAAGTTACTTGCCACCTGTACCTGGTAAGGTAGTGCGTGCATGTCTGGTGCGATTCGGGCTTCGAGGAGCGTCGAGTGTGGAAGATCTTTGGCGTCGAGGTGTGACTCACCCTTTTCGAGAATAGATGAGAGGGATTTGAGTGTGCCGATAACGGAGACAATCGCTGTGTCGTAGAGATTTAATTTAGACGTACTGATCAATCTCAGAGTGCCTTGCTCCTCCATTGTTTATGTCTGTGATATACTCGGTATGGATCTCGTTGATTGGGATGATGTATATGTGAGATGTCTTGGGCTGTCGGCTAGAAGAGTCTTTAAGTACCTGAGGTAAATACTCGTAGGTGAGCAGGTCCTTAAACTAGTCTGGGAGAGGTTTGCAGTCGGAATGTCAGAGCGGTCCGCCGGACCAAACGATAAATTTGTAAGCAACCCTCTCCATGGTTCACTCTGAGAGAACCCCCCGGGACTTTGTGTCAGCAATAGTCCAAAGCCGGGGAAAGGGGGATTAACCACAAGTCCAAGGACCTATGTCCAAATAGGCAGTGAAATATATCTGCCGCCACATCTTTCTGTCACCTACTCCTATGTGATATGTTTGTGAAATATCCCGCGATGCGATAGGGGAAATAGCTTCTTTTCCCGTTGAAACGCGCTCACCAAGCCGGAGAAGGCGAACAAGCAAGTGAACCCAAACGAATCCCTGTCGTCTGTATGACATTGTTCTCGGAGCTGGAATCTTTTCTCACCAATGGTTGTCTCTTGTAAAAGTAGAGCACGACGAAGCTGAGCGAAGTCATCCGTGTCAGGATCTGACTTGATGAACGTGACTGGTGCCAAGCCACGCGGCACTAGTCACGCGTAAGCACGGCAAGGCCGCTCACAACACCGCGCCTGCGCCTCCAACTCCTTAGTTTAGTCCTTCGTACTCAATTTCATCAATTCATCGCTCATCAAAGCGCACCCGGTGGGTTCAAATGTAATTTTCCCCACCTCTAAAGAGGCGGCGACGTAATTCGTCACTGCGTACAAACTGTAACCAATAAATCTTAACTTTATATACTACAACTTTATCAATTCCCAACAGAATTTCTTCAAATTTTAAATATATAATTTTTCGCACCTTATTCCACTATAATCCAAATTTCAGAAAAATTGATAGAAGCTACGCGAGCCGGCGCCCGGTCTTGGCTTGCCCGGTCAGTCCAAACCAGGTCAACGCATCATAACCCCACTCCAGCCTCTATCCCCTCGACTGTGTTAAGGCTCCAGAAGGTATTCCGCCCCACATCACCCCTGTCACATGATATGTACATGCGGGGAACCTGACGATGCATCATCAATCATTCCCACCAAAAACATAATACAAATCATTCTGAAGTTATCAATGAGCTCTCAATCAATACCTGCCGAGGCCCTCAATGCATATGACGACCAAAGCTTCATCAGGGAGGATAACAGCAGCCGGGAGCATGAGTATGATAGCACCCGGCGACCCGACTTTCCTCCCGCAGAAGACCGAGGGTTCAATTTCCAACCATTCAATATGGAAAGGCGCGATCTTAAGGTCAACCAGCTGCCCCAAGAGCCGCTGCACCTCTTCCAACACTTTGTGCCTCTTTCCCTAGTCAACAGCTGGGTTCAATATACCAACAGCTGGGTCAACAGCTTGCTGGAAAGGGGCGTTATTGATAGCCGGAACCATGAATTAAAGGACCGGTCACGGCTGCAAAGCTGGAAGCCTACATGCGCCGCAGAAGTATATATCTGGCTTGGGGTCCTAATTTATATAGGAATCCATAAGGAAATTGCGATTGAAGACCATTGGAAGACTCCTAAGCCGGGGGAGCAACGTCCTGAACAATCTATCATCAAGTTCATGACATATGACCGGTTTCAACTCCTTCATCGTCACCTTCGCCCCTTCGATTATACCAAATTTACTGACGATGAGAGCTTCCCTGAGGTCTTTCAATGCGCACAACCGTGGTCTGAGCACATACAATATGCCACAACGCAGCTCTGTGAGCCGGGCTCTCATCTCGCTGTAGATGAGGGCATGATCCGCTATACAGGGAGGAACTCAGAGGTCACATATGT
>LBNR01000032.1:0-109054 GCA_001262555.1 Fusarium nygamai | reverse complement strand
CTTATAAATCTACTGCCGAATTCGATATATCACGTCTTTGTGGATAATCTCTTCTCGTCGCCAGACCTCTTTCTCTCTCTCCGTCAGCACGGCCACGGCGCTACAGGCACAGCCCGCCCTAACTGCGGCATCTTCAAGGAGCTCATTGATGCCAAGAAGAAGGATAAATCAGGGAAATCAGGGTTCAAATTCAACGAGATTAAAGTCATCCCTACCCCAGATAACCAGGTAGAAAGCCTTGACTCTATTAGCTACGATTTCCTTATTAACTTATCTATTCTTACTATAGGTAAATCAAATCGCGTGGAAGGATAATGCCCTTGTGTTATTCCTATCAACTGTGTTTAAGGGCGATGAGAGATGTGAGCGGTGGAGGAAGCGGCCGTCAACAACGACTTATACAGCACGGCCAATACAGCGATTTTTTGGTGACGAGCCAGTCAAGCTCATATCAATCCCTACCGTAGCTGCTGTATATAATGATGAGATGAATCATGTGGATCGAGGAGACCAGAGGAGGGCATATCAGGGCTACGATCATGCTATTCGCCGCGGCGCTTGGCAGGCTCTTGCTTGGGCCTTCCTGTTGGATGTGGTCCTTGTGAATAGCTTCCTTTTGCAACTCCACGGCCAGCCTCATTGGAAGCGATATACAAATCAGAAAGATTGGCGCCGGTGCATTTATAACGAGCTATTTAAAGCATTCTATAAGGAAAGTCAGCCAAGGCGGAGATTTCGGGCTGGGGATGAATTTACGCCTGTGGCACAGCATAAATATGTCCAAAGAGGAAAAAAAGGTAATTGCGTTGCTTGTCAGGGTTGTCAGCTTGGGAGGCCTAGGTCAAGGAGCTCAAGGAAGCCTTTGGGGCTGGTCAGCAGCAATAAAAGGAGGCATCAATCAAGGTGGGGATGTAAGCAGTGTGATGTCGCGATTTGTAACTCAAAATATTGTTGGGACTTCTATCACAGGTTAATTTAGGTGGGAAATAATGTACCATTTATATTGTGCAGTTTCATTGGTCAGACATCCCTGTAGTGACCCGACTGGAGCCTTAACACAGTCGAGGGGATATCACAATCTGCTATCGCAGCTCAACACCACGCAAATCTGCCTCTTATGAAGAAATATATATATCTCCTAAAAGCTGGAAATCCGCTGCCGAAGATTAAGTCATCTGTTTCTGGAGTAGTGCGGCTATTGGCGCTCACAAAGGCAGAAGAAGACGCGCTTATCCAGTATATCTGGGACGTTGAAACAGCGCCTTCGCCGTAACTGAAGCGGCAATACGCAATTATGCCAGTTTTCTTAGGAGTTTTCGACTGAAAGGTCCAAAAACGAAGCTATCGTCAGCTTGGGTACGGAGATTTAAAAAGCGCCATCTAGAAATAGTCTGTAACCGTCCTAAAGTCAAGGAAGTTATCCGTGGAAGCGCCGAGACAGATATCCCTCGTATGGAATCGTGGTTTTCAGGATATGAGGAAACCCTCAACACCAAGGAAATCCGTCCTCAAAATCTTTGGAATTTCGATGAAATCCCAATACAGAATTTGCTGGATAGACAGCAGTCCAAAGATATTCTCAATTCGCAAGAAGAAGACCAGTGTTGCTAATAATATAAACAATACGATATTGCCAATATGGACCCCCTCGCAATATTATTGTATTGTCAAGGGATGTATATTGTATTACCCAATATGAACATGGCTCATATTGTATTTATTGCCAAGAACCCAATATATTGGCAGTGTGACAATACACCCAATATATTCCACGTGACCCCATCACTAAACCGCTTCTGCACAAGTCTCATCGCCAAGTCGACTGAAATTGACGACTCTTCTCGTTGTGACCATTTTACAAAAGGGAGGCGCTATTGAGGTATGGCGGTAAGTCTGTCTCCGCTCGACAGAGGTGACGATGGGTCGGCAGGGGAGGTTTAGCCAAACATGGTTAGTACCAATCGTACATCCCCTGACGCGGGGAAACAACGCGTGGCTGCATTTTAGCCAATAAAATGCCAAGTATCCCTGTCGCTAGTATAGGGTAAGACCTGTCTGCGACTGTCAAGCGGCAATTTCACCCCACGACTAACATCCTAATATAAATAATATATTGCCAATATGGACATCCTCATATTATATTGTTGCAATATCAAAATCTTCATATCATATTGTGACAATATGAGAGAGTCCATACCATATGGGTTATATTGCAATATACTACTTTATTGCCATATTATTAGCAACACTGAAGAAGACCGTCAGATCAATTGCTTTTCAGCCCGGAAACAAGGAGTCAATGAGCACCGTAGACGCGATCAACGCCGCCGGACAGTCAATTCCTTCTTTTCTTATCTTTGCGATGAAATCTCTGGTTGAAGAATACGCTTTTGCAGATATAAATGAAGATATTATCCTCACGCATACAGAATCAGGATTTAATAACAGTCAGCGAGCTCTCCAGTGGCTCCAACACTTTAATTTTCACTCCTTTGCAAAAAGCAGCGATTTTAATGACTTTACAATTGAGGAATGGTTTGGGTACGGTCCTAAGCTATCCAGAGAGACTTGGTCCTAAGAAATCGCCTTCCAGGCCTCTAAAAAAATCCCGGAAACATTCTCCTATATACAGGATGCTCTTAATAGATGGATTCGGCGCTTACGAAGATCCTGGCTTCATTTGGTACTGTGGAATGTTTGATATTATCCCGTATTCTCTTTTGAGTCATATAAGTCATATTTTTCAGCCCCTTGATGTGGGGGTATATCAGCATCTCAAGCGGGCACAATAGGGAGCTCTATATGACTTCATTGCCGGCGGCGGACTTCAAATAACGAGATTTCACTTCCTCGGTATGTGGGATAAGCTCCATAAAGCTGCTTTTAAAGCTTGTTATATATATACTGGCTGGGAGAAGTCAGGGCTTTGGCCAGTTGACCGAGAAGCTGTTCTGGAGCCTCTACGGCGAGTGGCACAGGAAGAAAGCGAGCCTCTATTCCTAAACCGATTTCACCCTGTTACTCCAAGAAAGGCGAAAGAACGGCTGAATTCTATACCGGAAAAGCTTCATATTTTAAGCAGTCCAACAAGAGCAATTCTTCATGATGTAGAAGCTTCTTTGGACTACGCAATCATCGCCAAATCGGCACAGAAAGATATTATAAGATTATAACGGGAAAAGCTGCAGTTGGAGGCACAAAAGACCGGCTCTTTACGACGGTACTTATTCTATTGCTCAACTACGTGAAATGATTGCTGAAAGGCGTGATCAGGAATTCATTGTAACTAATAGACAACAGGCCAAAGAACAAGAAGCGCGCCCTGAAGAAGATAATCGACCGAAATTGCGAGGAAGAGCAGCTGCCAAAGCGAAGGCATCACGAGAAGCTAAAGAGAATGCTAAGTGGGAGGAATTGCGCAAAACCTTCGTTGATTCGGATACAATTGAGCACAACAAAGACAGCTACAGAGATGGGGAGTAGCTGACGTTAATGAGCGGCGCTTGATGATTACAACGGTACCAAAATTGCATCTTGAAGCTATTCCGAACATTAAGAATTGGCTCGAAGGAAACACACACCCCTTCCAAGATGACGAGCCGGGTGAGGCTTCTGGTACAATCACAATTGCCGCTGATTTCATCTCTATAGCTTCATCACCAAAGCTGCCTTCATTGCCCGGTTCATCGGTAGTCGATGAAGAGCAATTGATATCATTACTTGCTCCCAAGTCGCACAACAAGAGGAGTCACTTCCAATCTCGCCATAATGCCATTTGGTGTTGATATCGATGCAGAAGAAGAAGCTGAACCACTTGTGATAGCTCAGAATGGATGGGGCTACGAGCGGGCTTCAAATCGGTATCGTGATGCTGATGATGAAGGTTATGTCGAGGTTGGAGGCGTTATTGTGCCTGCGCCGAGGTCGCGGGCCCGGACCGGTCGGGTCAGAGGGTGACTATACAACACCAACATTTAAGCTTTAAATTAAATAAAATTAATATCACTAAATGTATGAGATAACAGCAATTAATTGATATAATTTTTATTATTCTGTAACCATTGTATCTGGCTGCAGCTTATACGGTAGTCATGTTATGCGGTTACGGTTTCGACGCGGTTACGAATTATGTTACCGCCTCTTTAGAGGGGGGGGGGAACTGGTTCTGAACCCCGCGGGTAATAGTGCGTTAGACAATGGTTTCTGCATACCTGAGTATAGAGGCTAATGTTCCGGAGCTCCGGAATCTCGTAGACAATGACAACCTGGCCATATTAATTGCCTCGGATATATAGTCCACTCGGATGTGCCATTAACAAATGGGGCGTGGGTGGTCGCGGTTGTTGATTTGCGGGTGGCCCAGTCGACAGATGTAACTAGTGCTCCGAGCCCGAGTCCGAGCCCCGAAGAGATAGAAGCAAGTTTTCAGCATTACTTATCTGATAAAGGTTGACGTTCATACTCAACTCCACTATTTTACATCTCCGTCAGGCTCGATATTTGTACACAGGAGTGCCTCAGCTGTTCTTCGTGGAAAATGCCTACTGAAAAGACCTCAACTCAAAATTATGAATGGATCATCCATTTGCCGCTTCACACCGGGAATCCAGTACCTAAGGAACGGGCAATGTAAGATCCCAAAAATTTGGAAATCCCAGTCGTCATATACAGCATAGCTTATTTCAATGTCTAGAGAGCACAGACAGCGCTGCAATCAAGAGGTCGACTTTTGGCTCTGTGAGGGTAAGTCAAAGTCAAAATCATCGAAAGTTGCTCTTCCAAAGACTGATAGTCGGTACTACAAATAGGACTGGTAATTGAGGAGCCTGCCGCCGATGTACGTGGAGCACGCATCAAACGTAGTCACATGATTGTGAGCGCACCATCCAAGGAGGCAGTCCTCGCTCGTCTTCGGGACGATTGTCTCTACCCTGCAAATTGGGACGTGGATAATGCAGAAATTGAGCCGTTCATTAGTGTGACCAGAAAAGCACTGGGAGACATCACACTTAAGTGACGGATTGAGGAAATTTTAGTACGGAGGACTACACTAGGAGTTGCTGTGTGAGGCGGAGCATATACTTGTGGGCGCACTTCTGGAGGTAGTTCCCGAATAGAACAGTTCAACGTGTCGCGATGATCGAGTGCTGGTCAGTAGCTAAGCCGTCGCTTGTCATCATCAGATATTCGATCGCAACACTAATCGCACTATGGGATGGAGAGACACCGATGCGTCCGTATTCCTCGTGATCAGTGAGAGCGACGCCAGGAAACTGATCGATGCTTGTACTGCTTGTCGAAAACCGAGAAAGCCTAAGATTGGGTCGTTCCATGGTACGTAGTCAGGGAGTGGAGGCTCCGACAGCCCAGGCCAGATGTTGTAGAGCATATACACCAGCCCTGGTCATGGTGGTAGAATCCAAGTAGACCCAGTAACCTAAGCGCATGGTGGGATGTCGTCTCTTGTCGGGCTCGATCAAACCCATCGACACTTGCCACATCTTGTAGAGGGAGTACTAATAGTCGGTGCCGAGATGCTCCGGTAAGTAGCACAGGAAAATTAGTTTTCGTTTCTCGTAAATGTCGGGATAGTCTTGAAGTGAGCTCAACGTCCCCCGAATCTGGATAGGCCCCGCCTGCATAGCATCGAGCTCAAGGCGCTCAACAGCGTCCACGATTGCTTTGCTTCTTCCACAAGATCTCGAGATGGGATTATGGTGCCATATATCACCCTGGCTAGCAGCGTCAACAGATCCTCAAGGAAGAGCTGCCCAACTTGTCGGGACCCCACCGTGACATAGTTTGAACATCGAGGATTGCGGCTCGTGATGATGTCGCCACAATTTCCCTCCGATAAATAGGGGTCAGCTGCAGATGAGTGTCGTCAGCATTATTGAACCAACCCTTCACGAAGAAAAGGAAAGGGAGCTTGCCTCCGAGAATGATGAAGAACGGCAAATGGAGCGACCTGCGCCAGTCTCCACACGCTTAAGGGTTTGTCGCGGACGCTTCATCCAGACAAGATAAGCCTGTTGTCGCACTGGGATGTGCTAGGGTTGCTATGTCATGAGCTGCAGCATTGTTGTATTGTGTTATGTTCTGTTGTAATAGAAGACGTTCAACCTTTACTGTTTTATGGGAAATGAAAGCAGGATTACTAATGCAGTTTATTCCTCAGGCTGCACAGCTTTATGCCTGATTTGCAGCACCCGGCATGTAGACCAATAACACCAGGATCAGCCGGTCTGGGAGTCTGACTAGTTCCGGCGCTATCTCCGGGGACTCAATCCGTACCTGTACCACGTCCCTCTCTGTTGATATGTAGCATGTTCCGGATGGGTCATCTACCACACGCGAGGTGTTGGAAAGAGATGAAATTGTAGTCCAAAGACCTACGAACTAGGATAAGGGCCTCAGGCTGCAGATACGGCACCTCGAGGCTGATGCCAGAATAGGCTTAGTGCAGATAGTCACGTGCCATTGCACTTGCTAGGAGCGTAAGCGTGACATCATCTCCTCTCTCTGAGCTCTTTATGCAGAGGGGGCCTTATTATTGGTCCACTTGTGCCGACCTGTCAGCGTCGTTAGGGTTGGGCTCTGGATTTTCCTCGTATGGAACTCCTAATTGTCGCGTCCTGGACCTTCGTCATTCATTAGGCCATCATTTGATTTCTATAGGGGTAGTCAGTAGCTTTACTATCTGAGGTGAGCCGACTTTCTTGATGAGCTGCCGTCTATAGCGCTTGCAGTACTATAGGACAGTATATGTGTCGGCATACCTTAGTTTTATTACCTCAACGAATATTGTTCACTACTACAGCAATTTCGCGAAAGCAGAACCTCTAATAATCAGCACGGCTATGCTTCGGGCTTTTGTTTCTTGCGGTTAAGTCGACTCCGCCGCTATCTCAGCTTTCTTATATCGAACATATTCCACCAAGCTGGTGGGTTTTCGCCCCAGTAGCCACTCGAGCACTCCAGAGTTACCATGAATACCCCTCTTCTTATAGTGCAAAACCAGATAAGCAATTTTGTCCCAAGATTCAGGAGGAGCATTCTCCTTCGCACCAAAAATCACGTCTAACAAGAAGTCCACGGCATCGTCAAAAGGAAAATCTCTAATCTCAATTTCTTTCCCCATAGCCACTCCGATTTGACGAGTACCTTCCCCGTAGGTAATTTCTGGGACAGATACTAAAGGATACAGTGCTGAATAATGAGGCTCGCGTTCCAGAAGGACCTTAGCGATGATTTCTCCGAGATCCTTGAGAGCAATGATTGAAGATCGTGTATCCTGACCTGCAATAGTCGGTCGCCATGGTCTATCCATCTTCAGCCACTCTTTCGCGGGTAAAGCCACCTCGAGAAAATCGCCCGGCTGTAAAATCGTGTAGTTTAGAGAGGACAAGATCAATGCTTCCTCGACGTATCTTTTATCGTCATGGTTGAACATTTTCCGAATCTGTGTATTCAAGACACTGCCATACACAAAATGCTGAAACCGAGATGCTGGCACTTTTGCCTCATTGACTGCCGCGTTGACCATGTTGATTCCCATTTCCTTTTCTCCTGCACGTACACCAGGTCCAACAGTAAATACTGCAGCAACCCCTTGAACAATTCGAGTACAGTCTTGAGGATGAAGCATATTAGCCTTGTTCACCTCCGCCTTTGGCCATTTGGATTTCAATTTCTCTGCGGACTTGTCTGAGTTAGCGACCAGGCGGAGGGAAACCTTGTCATATAGAAGCGGGATGACGTAGTCGCATTGATGACCAGCTGCGCATGTAAGTGCGATAATATCCTCAGAATGAGCCATTGTTTATTCTGTGCAGAGAGCTCGAAGCTGATGAAGCAAGTAACTAAGGTACCAGGTAACCTCAAAGTAAGCTGACGTGATGTGACAAATATCTCCGCGGAGTACCTTTATCGACAAATCAGTGTAATACAACTGCGCATAAAAACTAAATTATATACAGTAAAACTTAAGCTGAGAAGCTACTACTTACTCCATCCGCTGGTCATAAGTCCAAATGAACTTGAGTCGGAGTTAGACTGGTGGTTTCTTTCCGAACCCCGCACTTCGGACCCCGGGTTTAGGATACCGAGTATGGTTCAAACATCGGGTCTTGGTAACCAATCGGCAAAGCCGGAGGCCGCATTCTTGGAGTTCCTAAACTCGGTTAGGCTTACTGTAGTGAGAGGGGCCCCGACATTCGGGTGGGGTCAAGAATTTCCCCTCTACAACAGTCTGTGCGCAGTATGAGGACTGGTAAACTCAGACCGACCATCGTGATCCTCAAGCCTGGAACCCTTCTCCAGCCATTTACAATTGCCAGTAATCGTCGAACCTCGTTACAAACTCGGGCTGGTAGCATAAATGCGGCACAACAGGTCCCGCACTAGTAGGAGTCTCTAGACTACAGGAAATAGTTGCGCAAAGCTGGCGGCGTCAGCGATTCTGGTCATGATTCAAAGTTTACAACCCCTCAGTTATCATATCGCTTTGACAACTTCTAAATAAACCGGGGTAAAGTCTCTTCCTCTGATAAAGATATTTTTTTCAAACTGCTACCAGCGCTGCCCTCAAATCAAACAAATCAAATCCGGGGTCATATTTGAGATATTTGACAACCTTCAACGTTGGATTTGTTGTTTGAAATATTTATTCAAATATTTCAAATATTTCAAATCTCACCCTCAATGCTCTCCTGCTACTATGTCCCAATCTTCCACTAGACCTCGTCTCCCCCACTTGCTATCGCCCCCAGCTTCACCGCACCATGTCTGACCCAATTCTTCAGGCATTGCAACTTCTCCAATGTTTCCGTCGTCATCGAAAGCCTCTGCGACGTCACCGTCAACTTGGCGAGGCTGAACGACCTCTCGCAATCAGTTGCCATCGCCGGTATCGCGAGTATATCGAGAGCTAACTGGCTGACCGTCGGAAATTGTCCCTGGTGAGCCATCCACCACTCAATTGGATCCCCAGTCTCTTGCGGCTCTAGCCGCAGATACCGCTCAAGCTCACTTCCCGTCACCGTAGTCTTTGCTGTCCTGCTCTTCACCCACTGCTTGAATATACTGTCTACCGGCGTTCTCTGCAGCACGCTTGGGGATGCCGTAGTCTCAATAATTGCCCCTCGCTGCTCGTCCACCGGCCGGTTGCAGCGGTACCAGCGGTCCAGGTAGTCAGATAGTCCAATTTTGGCGTCCCTAACCCACACAAGCTGCTCTTCTGACGCCCAATTCACCTCCAGATAGCTCATGCCTAGTGATGGGTTGAGAATGATGGATGCGGCAAACAACGGTGACTCTCCAAGTTTGGTATAGTATTCATTGAGTTTCTGCCAGGCGGTGATGATGGAGAGTCTCAGATAGCGTCGGTGATCCTTTCCCATGTCATCAACTGCCGATGATCCTGATGGCTTGCCTGATCCATCATCACATTGTCCCGAGCCACGACTTGGCAAGGAGTTTTGCATTGACTTTCGCGGGTGTATGTCCATCTCGCAATCCCTAAATCTAGCAGGAATCTGCCGATTTCGGTCTGGTCGCCCCTGGGCTAGCTCGACCTGCGAGTTGGTATTCTCTCCAGCTGCCTCGTCTGGAACAACATGATAGAACAGCTTCCGATCCTCAAGGTGTTCCAGTAAGTATTCCATGCCTGTCATTACCTCCCAAAGCCGTCCATTACCTCCCTCGCTGCCCCAACCCTGCGTTCTCATAGTTTGCAGATAGAATGGCTCAAGAATATGCTTAATTTCTGTCAAAAGTCTCCAGTCATCCCCCTTCAACATGTCGGCCTCTGGTAACCATTTTTCCACCTCTGGAAGGACCAAGAACGCCCTGATGTCTCCCTGCTTGACGAGCGCTCGAGAGATCATGAGATAAGTGGAGTTCCATCTCGTGTCGTTGTTCATGACGACCTCTAGCTCTGCCGTCGACTCACTCGCCAGGAGATATTCTTGTGCTTCGTCGTTCTCGCGTGAGATCCTCTTAAAGAGCTCACACCTCTGAGGGGAAGATCTGATGAACTTGACAACATTGTGGAGCTTTCCTACCGGCCCTTTCTTTCTCCAGTGTCGTAGGTCATCCTCGCGCCGGCCGAGAAGGTCAAAGACCTGCGATTCGGCCTCGAAAGCCTCGAAATCTTCGCCGTAGAGGAAAGCACGAGCGACCAGGTTCAAGATATGCCCATAGCAGCGCATGCGTCTGGCCCGAACGTCTGCCGGGCCCATCTCTGCGTCGAGATCTCTGTAGAAGTTCAGAAGACAGCTATCGTTCGAAGATGCGTTATGGGAGATCACTGTTCCAACTCGATCCTCCATCTTCCATTCACGCACAACTTGCCCAAGCGTCACCGCGAGATATTCCCCGCTGTGACATCCGAGTTGGCGACGGAGTGCCAGAAGGCGCGACTGGTGCTTGCCCTGGCGGTCAAGAAAATGAGCTGTGACTGCCATGACAGCGTGCCGGTTAGGTGATGTCCACAGGTCGAACCCTATATGGATTCTAGTGAGGGCATCTGAGAGCTCCTGCTTGACCTCATCCTTCTTAGACCCGTACATGTCATCCATCAAACGGCCCATCGATTGCCGGCTCCATGGTATCTGGTCAGATAGGTGAGGGTCAAGTTGCCAGACGAGTTGCTGAAAGAATGTATCGCTAAAGAAAGAAAAAGGAACATTGGTGTTGATCAGAAGTCCCAGGCTCAGTTCTCGGATCATCTTGACTCTAGCACGCGGCACGGCGCTGTACTGCAAGCGCCGTCGCTTGGGCCGTTCAGATTCATCGGTTGACAGGTCCATATCAGCGCCTTGACTGCTCTCGAAGATCCTGTGGGACCTACGTTGGTCAATGGTGCTCAAGCTCGCGACGTCTCATTTACATACTTGCGGAGGTGATCAGCTGCCGAACTCGTAGCAGCAGCGGCGAAGAACTCGGGCTGACCCTTCGCGTCACACAAACGACAGGCCCAGTAAGGACTCAAAGGACTATCGTTAGTGTCGATCTCAACAAGAAAAAATCCATGGCGCTTGATCCAGCTCTTCCGGCCCTTCGAGCCCTTCCGGGACAAGGACTCTTCCAAAACATATCGTTTGTTCCTCCATACTGCTCGCGGAAGATCTGCAACGGTAGGGTGGTCTGGTGAAGCTACCCGCGTCGTCAGCTCGAATTGACTTGCCAGATTTCTCGGTGGGCGGAGAAGAGCAAAGGCGGAGGGTGGGGAAGGAAGCATGATGTCGTTGGATTCCATCGGGTTAGGCGTCGATCAGTAAGGAACGGCACGCGTCGAGGAGAGGTAAACAGACTGGCACCGACGCGGTTTGATGTTGGGGGGAAGGCGAGAGACGTGAAAGTTAAGAAGCTACCTTCTCTTTAACCAATTTGAAGGCGCTGCTGGAGGTAGCACACTAATGAAAGATCTGAGTAATAACTCCGATTGGCCAGATTCGCTCACCAGACCCTGAAGCCCAGCAGGTTCCGGGTAAGCTGCAAGGACGCGTCCGACAGCCTGGCAGATTCAAGCTTTCATCATATATCATGTATCAAATATATCAAATGTCATTTCAAATCCAGAGGTTTGGATTTGTTTGATTTGAAATAAGATTTTGGCATATTTGATTGATTTGTTTGGCTATTTGTTTGATTGCATTTGATCTGTGGGCAGCGCTGACTGCTACTGAGTCTCATCACCCCCTAGGAATCCTTCTGCATGATGACTTGTTTCCTCAATTGATAGCAATACGTTGTTCTCGACGCCTACCTCTTGGGAGCTTCAATTTAGCACCATGGTTATACCACGATCCTTTCCGAAGTGCTTCGTTGCGTGTGAGTTTTGTCGAGATAAGAAAGTTAGGTGCACGCGCAGTCAAATCTGTCGTCAACATGATCGCTCAGCTGATCGCACTCCAGGCTCCGGATCACATCCCTGCTCGAACTGCATTGTAAGCGGAATTCCCGACTCCTGACCGTCAAAAAAAAAGGAAAAAAAAAAAAAATTTGACCGAATCGCAACAAGACTCATGGAGAGCCGTGCAAATTTCCAGAAAAATCTACGAGGACTAGACGACAGAGAAACCCACATCACCCTCACTGTTCGCTCGAGGCACTTTTTAGCTTCTGTCGAACATTTATTGACACAGAATGCTCAGAAATCCCCGTCGTCGTCGCAAGCTGACGCAATCAGTCCACAGCCGCGTAGCAGAACGACTTCGCAAGAACAGCACCTTCTTTACACTGAAAACTCATCATTGAACCAGTTCACCAGACACAGGTTCAGGAGAGATGGCGAATCATTGCTAAAGCATCCCGCCCCATTATAACCTCATGTTACTCATATCAGATAAGCGCAGTCACTCCTATAAGGTAAGGTTAACCTTTTAAATGATTATAGTTGTTACGTCTGACCTACTTGAATTGTTTTCAATAGGTTGGCATTCCACTATCCGCTCGTGGCTGTTATCAATCTGTTCATCAACGCCCTGGAAACACCCACTGCCGAATCCGCCGCAGCTGACATCAACCTAATTTGTTGTTGTTGTTGTTTTTAACGCCGGGAGATTCCCAGTGGGGCAAAAGGCGTCTATCTAGAGTCTAAATACATCCAAGCTTCCAACTTAAACAAATTTACTCTTGACAGATTAGCGGCAGAAAGGCCCTTACGGGTTCTTGATTCCACATGTCCTTATACGCTTGTGGATACAGTTTTTAAGATGTAGGGTAGACATGTAGTGTCTAACGTGGACAGATCTTCGTGAAAAAGTCTGTCTCGTGTGTCAGGGTGATGAACTTCTCCCATTCCTTCCCCAGTTTTCCATTTACTTCTTCGCGGCGTCCAAATCACCGCCCAGGGTGGTAAGCTCTCTTTGCCTTGCGGCAGAATAGAGGGTGCACGGGCGTCTTGCGTTTGCCACAGGAGCAATTCTGGTTGGCGTCTGGGTGGTTGAAACGTGTGTGATAGTCGGCAAAGTCGCCGTGCCCGGTCCTGGCAGCCAGTATCAGGTGCAAGTCTTGTCTCCCGAGGGCCATGAGTACGTCTGTGGGTTTCAGTGAAGCCATGAGGCCTAGATGTTTGTATGAGTTGGGACGTTCTCGGATCCACCAGGCGGACAGGTCCCGTCTGGTGTCGCGACGCAGGATGCGCTTCACGTAACTGCGTGTGGGCTCGCGCTTAGGGATTGGCGCGTGGGCTCCCTTCTTGGCTAGGGTGTCTGCCATCTCGTTTCCCGGTATATTCATGTGCCCCGGGGACCACTTCGTCGAGACGTCGTGGTTGTGTTTGTTGGCTGCCTTGTAAAACTGGAGAAAGGCATGTTGGGATGAATCAGGTGGTTTGCCTTGTAGACCGTGGAGCACGGCCGCGTTGCCTAGGCATACGGTGATGGGGTCTTGTGGGAATAGCTGGGTGGCCCGTAGTAGGCCGTGGGCGGCTCCTTCCGCCTCAGCGTCGAAGACTTCTGCTTTGTCTAGCGGGCGGCATCCCGCGTGCACGATCTTATTGTTTCGGTACAGGACATAGCCGTAGCCGGTGCCGATCCTGCTTTTGTCGTCGAGCAGGGTTTTCGAGCCATCGGTGTATACGACCGTGCGGTTGGGTTCGACGGAGTTGAGCCACTCCATGACGTCCTTGGCGGCGTCGTCTTTGGGTTTAAGTGCGAGCGGCGTGTCTGCGTATGTTGGGGCGTAGAGTACGGGTCTAGGGAAGCCGCTCGCGAGCGAGGCGACTTCTGTCAGGGTAGTGGGCGCGGTACCGTTGCCTCTATCCCTAAGTGGTTTGTGATTAAGGATACGCGAGACCAGAGGGTGCCCTGTGGGTAGAGTGCCAAGGCGAAGTGCATGTCGTCTTCGGTTGTTATTGAGGATGATCTCGATAGGGGGGATGCTGGCCTCCCTCTGCATCGCAGGGATTGGAGTGGTCTTCCATGCTGGGATGCAGGCTCGCATGGCTGAGCTGAGGGCGATTCGCAGTTTGTTGAGTTGGTAGGAAAGTCCGTGTGTGACTCTAGGCCGTTCTCCTTCGACGTGTTTTGCGGCTGGTTTATCAGGGCCAGGCCACCAGATTTCGCTTCCATAGAGCATTTTGGGGATGACTACTGAATGGATGGCTTTTTGGCCGGACTTGGGTGGTAGTCCAGAGTGCACTCGGTAGAGGCCCCTGAGATGGTTCGCCATCGCCCTGCCCGCGGCCGTACGTAGCTCGATATGCGGCTTGAAGCTAAGGGATCTGTCAAGATGGATGCCCAGCGACATCAACCTAATGGACATCATGGCAGGCGCATATGCTCGACTGGAATATATCACCGTTGGGTACTTGACCGTCACCTTTCCTCGAGAGTTAGCCGATTTTGCGCGAGGTCTTGTCTCGCGAAGCAAGGACACTGCATCCACTGCAGGCCTCACTTGGTGCTCCTCAACTGAATCCGAGATATTTCCCCCTGAATACAACTTCAATGCCCAATTCGGCTAGGTATGCCCAAGGATAGATATCTCCTTCTCCCGTCTTTCTCTATGAAGAGTCATTGTTCTCTAACTTCGTGCTATGAACTCTAGTTTGTCGATCTCGATTTTACGTAGCTAAACTCTTTTTCGCGAGAACCTACAGCTGCGAATTTTCTCTAGGTTACATATAAAGGAAGATTAGCTTACTTGTTAAGTGAACTTGATCTCCTTCAGAGGAGTTTCGGTTTGTGGTCGCTTTGGAATTCTCGAATCCTATACTGTGTAACACATTCCGGAGACGCCTTTTACTCTGTATCAGGTCTGTTTCTCAATGAGACACAATTAACATCTGTATTGCGTCGCTCGTCCGGGAATTCGAGCGAGATTCGTTAGAATCTAGCTGTGTCCAAACCCGTCCCATATGTCCTCGTACTGCACCAAGTTGTCAAGCTGGAGCTCAGAATGATTTGCAGTTTGAATTCGCGGCTCCAACTCTAACTAGGCAGGGAAGTATCCATCTGTTACGTTTCGCTCCATCTAAGGTGTCACAACACGTAGGGTTTCCTGGCAAGTGGGAAGTAGAAGAGACGAAGTCGCTGGGACCCGAGTAGCGAGCGAGTCGATATGCTGAGAGCGTAGTGATCACTATCCTCACAAAGTAGAGACACGATCGTGACGAAGTTGACTACGTAGTAAAGCTATGTAATGACTGCGTATATATATATATCCCTGAGTGCTCTGGTGCTTTGTCACGTGCCGTGACCTGGAACCCAATCGCGATTAGTGCCGACTCGGCAACTGCCTGGGCTCGCGTACTCATTCGCGCAGCCCATTGTACCTAGTTCCCAGCGTTTGAGTTGTTTATTTTCATCAATTGTGACTTCAAGGTTTGAGATCCTAATAGTGTACCTTCTAACAGTGATCCTGTAACTATATCTCTTGACGCTTCTAAATACTCGCCTCCATTGTTGGCACGTCGAATCGGGAAAACACATTCTTTTCAGCATCAGCAAATTCTCTTAGGATCGTCTCCCTTCTCCGCTCAGACCTGACTTTCATGCGAGCCTTGAAATCCTTAGGCGCAACGATAGTGCCATCGGTGTAGCCCGTCATCCGATCAATATTCATTGGTATAGGGCGTCCTTGCTCATCCACCGCAGAAGAAATGTCAAAGGCCCAAAGCACCTTCGCGAAGGTGGTGTACAATGATCTCTCAGCGAGCTGCATTCCTGAGCAAATCCGGCGTCCAAACCCATACGAATAATGATCTCGCTTGTTTTCATCTCCGATGTTGGCGTAACTCTGTGCTAATTTTGTCATTCCTGCATAGTGATCCGCGTTGAATTCTCCAGGATGTTCAAATTTGTTACCATCTTCATGAAGTGCCGTGAGATTAGGGATTATCGTGGCTCCCTTAGGCAATAACTTTCCGTTGATCAAAATATCTAGAGATAGGTAAGTAATCAAGATACAAGACTGAAGGTCATGTTGCATTACCTTCGAGTAATTTATGAGGAAATGTTATAGGTGAGACTGTGCGAAGACGATGGGTCTCTTTTATAAGTTGGTTGATAAATGGCAACTTCAGAAAGTCATCCCAAGTCGGGGTCCGCTCTTCGCCAACAACCATATCGATCTCGGTGTGAGCTCTCGTGAGGACACCTGGATAGACACAGACCAGCTGTATCATGTTCATCAGTGTTGCGGCAGTTGTATCTGTACCTGCATCCAGAACGGACCCTGTCAGATACATAAGTTCATGAAACGAGAACTCGTGTTCTTTTAAGTCGAGAACTTTATCGGTAAAGGTGTCTCGCGGGCCTTTAATTTTTCGGCGCTCTATCACCTCTTGAAGAATTGAAGTGTAAAGTTTGTCGGTTGCTTCTCCTAGGTCCGTACATAGAGTTCTCCAATTACCTAAAAACCGTTCCGGCACGAGCTTTAGAATCGGGAAAATATCGACTGGTGGTAGTACTCCTGGGACGATAAGAGATGCAGTCTGCTCGGTGATTTTGTTGATTGCTACTAAATGAGCAGTGTTGTGGCTTGGAGTTCGTATTCCATATGCTGGAATAAGATTAATACTGCACTTAGAGAAAGTGATAAAAGACCTACTTGTACTCATTATGAAACTATTGGCATATCGATGGGCATGGTGTTCAAAATGATCCGGATCAACCATAAAGTCTCGTATTAGTTGAGTTGCCTCTGCCTCAAGAATAGGTAGGTGACTTTTATCGATCATGGAATCACCAAAATACTGATGGAGTAACTTTCTCGAGATACGATACATGGGATTGTCCGGCTGCTGGATAAGCATGAAATGTCCTTTGAAAACGAGATTTTCGAGAGCGTAGGAAGCTGGTCTCCCTGCAGTGATAGCGCTTTTTCTTTCTAGTACTTCCTTAACAAGTCGTCGGCTGGAGAGAACAATAGTTGTTGTTGAGCCGACTTTTAGAGAATACATGTCGCCATATTTACGAGCCCACTCTGCTAGCTTGACGTAAACATGATGAGTGGGCATCTGATGCAGATTTCCGATGATAGGTAAGGTTGGTGGTCCTACAACGTAAAGTTATATTAATTGTGCAGTCGTTCAGGATGATGTTTACTTACCATGAGGCAAATTCTTCTCTCGTCTACCTGGAACAAGTAATGCATAGAGCACTGAAGCTCCGATAAACAGCCAAAGCGAGAGCGAGACACTGATAAAAGTTGTCATCTCGAGTTCCTCATCCGAAGAATGTGAGTCTTGAATACATGAACCACTAGATTCGCATTTTAAATTCTCGCACATGTAGGGACTTATTTAATATCAAGACTCAGTAGTCAATGAGTGGCGAATCGGGTGAGACTAAGCATTAGCCACCGCGTTAGAGGCGAAGTCTTATTGTACCACTGCCCTCGGGCCGCGGAGGAAGTGTCGGCAAAGAACCATGTCAGCGGACTGAGCTCGCCTGGTCTATGTTTTTATAGTCTTAATAATTGGAACAACCCGTGGAGATTACAGTCCGACGCCAATTCAAAGGGCATGGAGCAGTCGAGAACTCTTAGATTGACTCATAGGACTCAGCCGAGTTCGTGTTTGGGGAAGGGAGACCGTGGGCTCCGGGATTCGGGAATCTTCAAGTTCCGAAAAAGAAGCTGGGCTATAGCGCATTCAAGTCTTTACGACTGACCCAGCCCCAAAGAACTATAGTACGTAAGCTCTACGGATCGTTGGCTAGAATGTTAGTGTAATGTTGCGCCATGCTCAGCTAGACGCCACGGTAGGTGTACTGTCCTTCGGCCCACGGAAGGATCGGTGGGGTCATTCCTGACCTTTAAGAGAGGGCCGCAGAGGCTAATTATCTCGCTGTCGACGTAATCGTCATCCACAGCATCGGGAAGATCGTCCACTGGCAGGTCTTCGAACTGGACGACAAGGACGGCTTCGGTGATCTCACAGACAGTCAGTGGTCGTAGTGCGAATGCTGTCCAACGCAGAAGGGCGAATGCACGGTGCTTCTCCCACTGTCCTAGCCGGGTGATCCTAGTTCAGTTATGGTTGTAGAGATGATCAAGCCCAGTTGACGTGTTTTCAATAGCGCGCTGAAGTTGTTTTTTGTCCATCTCTCTTCTCAGGGATTCTTCTTGCATCTTGAGCCAGAGAAACTGGCCTTGGCATCGATCGGTCATTGCTTCAGAACGAGTTGACCGGAAACCGTCGCTCTTATTGGGGAGTTTCCTGTCGACAATGGATTGGGTGGGAGTAGGCGGCAGTGTCGGATCGGACGTCTTCGGGCATGATCCTGTACTCGGCAAAGCTCTCGCGCGCACATGTTTCACAAGACGTTGGGTTGTTCCCAGGACCAAGACATTGCTGTTTACTTGTTTGACAACCCTTGTATTGTTCCTGGAAACGAATCGATGCTGTTTACATGTTTGGTGGCTCCTTGTCTTATTCCTGGGAACACGCCAATGTGTGTTTTCTTAATTATTGTCGGGTTCTGGGAACAAATCGATACTGCTTACACAATTAGTGCATCTGTTGTTCCCAGGAAGAAAGTAATGCTGTTTACGTGTTTGATGAACTATGTTCCTGGGAGCAAGTCAATGCCGTTTTTTGTTTCTCGTTTAAGGATCTCTCGATGCCAGGTACAAGGAAGGTGGCATTGCGACTTGGGCACCTCATCGAAAAGGCCACTTTTCTCTTTCTTGTACAGTACCTTTGCACCTGATCGTCCAAACACACTTGCATGGCTTCAGGCGTTCCGTCCCAGGTCCATGAATACCGTGCCGCCCAATTACTGCCGAATGACTAAACGACTGAAACGACCGAAGACCTGCGTATCCCGTCCACGTCAACAAGTGCCCTATAATAGCCGCGAGATTTAGGCGCAGGACAGTTTGATCGCAAGAGGGCTGTTCCCCCACCGTTGGTAGCTGCCGAATCAATGCATGTACTGAACTTGGGCTACCCACTCGTTTACCCACGAACCTTTATCATCGAGACAGTGCAATGCAGGGCAAGAAGGACCCGCTTGCAGAAAAGAGGAAATATGACTATACAGGACGGGCAGGATCTAATTGATCAGATAGATGTAGATATGCAGGTAGTGGCTGATTCATCGAGAAGTGGTGATGCAACCCCCTATCAGAATCATGCAATCCAAGATTCGCCTATCTCGCAACCTTTAATCTTTCATACCCCGCGGTGGGTTTCAATAAGATGATAAGAGCTGATAAGCTTATAAATATTTGAATGGGATTTCAAAATCTTGTTAATTATAGAATTGGTTTAGAAAATGACTTTTTGAAGACAGACAATGGGCATTACGAATCTACGCCAGCATAGTTATCAAGTTGTCAAAGCAATTATGGTCATGTCAAATAAATAACTCGAGAACCTGGATCTTTTATGAGTTTCCAGAACTTGTTATCGAGATATCAAGGAGGGTATTCAAGTTCCTACGTAGAATGTATATATTTGTTGCAGTCAGACTCTCATTGCTCTATATGTCAATCTCGTAGGTTTTAGCCGATAGCCACCTATACTTGTCGGATGGAGACCATTATACGCCCACCGGATAGTTCATGGCGTAAGATTTACTATGATCTGTTGAATCTAATTTTAAGAGTTTCATCTCCTTATTTCTTATGGTCTCCCAGCTGTTTCCGATTACAAGGATTACTGAATTCAAGCATACTTACTTGAATATTTGAATACCACTACATAAATACCCTGGAAACTAATTAAGTTGGACAGGATGTCTAACCTTTAAGCAAATGGGAAGACTAGATTCTTCTATCAACCTTCGGCTTACTATGCTGCCAAGTATACATCCCGATATTTCTGACGACTCAACAAGACTTCAACGTTTGAGCTGAGAATGCACGTAGTGTGAAAGAGTCAAGATGTAGAGTTACAGAGAGTATATCACCGATAAAACAGACAATAGAGGAGTAAAAGTTAAAATCAAATGGTATTTTAACTGCTAATGAAACTCTGATATAACTCTACTGAACAAGAGGCTTCACAAGCTCCTTAAGCTGCTCTTCTGTAATACCCTAGTAGTCAGACAGACAGACAGATCTATTACGCCCGGTAGGCCACCGCCCATAGGGCTCTAAAAACTAAAAATACATACATTTCGCCAACTGATGTCTTGACCTCGCAGAGCCCCTATGTTTCCCGCCTTGTTCTTCTCTGCCTCTTGATTATCTTCTAGATCCCCGTATTGGTTAGTGGTAGCAAATCAACTTGAAGCCCAATTCCTCCAAGTGTTCAGTTTCCTATCTTCGGCGGCTGAAGCAGTGTTTTCTATTGGTTATACGAGGGGTAGCTGTTATTAGTAGATGTGTTTCAGCAATTGGTAGGTGAGTGGTGTTGTCATCTCTGCTCTAGGCGGCCTGTAGCGATCGCAAATCTGATCGTGGCTCGCACCGCTTCCATATTCGGTGCCCATTTCTGTCCATCCGACGCTGCCTTACCTCCCAGGTGAAAGGATAGGTTGCCATGCTTTTCTTCTACACATTGGGACATCATCTCCTTGCGTTTTGCTGTCCATTTTACGCATCGAAAGAGAAAGTGTTCTACTGTTTCCTTTGCCTGCCCGCATGGACATTTATCTGTTGGTGCTGCTCTAATCTTATAGAGCTAACCGTTTAGTCGCGCCATTCCGGTTCTGAGCTGTGCTAACACGCTGGCTTCTTTCCACGGTAGCTGATTGTAGAGTAGACGGGTGTGTTTTCCGGGTAGAGCTAGGTCGACCTTCTTGGAATGCCTGCTAACTCCATCTGGTAGCTTTCTCTCATTCCGCAGGCCTGCCCTTGTTCTACTGAGAATTGTAGTCTTTGCTTTGATCGCCCCTTTTCGCGGCGTGGCGTATGGCTCGGTCGCATGACGGGCTGACATCTTAGCTATCTTCTAGATTTTGAGCTCACCACCAGATGGTAGCCAGATGAGATTGACTCTGTTTCCGTCTTCTCGGAGCTTCCGTATGACATCATATATCCTCTGAATAGAGCCTTGACCTGATTGTTGGCGAGGATTTCCTATAGCTTGGGCTGCCGATCTGTTACTCGTCAAGATCACAACGGCTCGATGCTTCATCTCGGGCAGACACTTAAGCCCATGGGTGATAGCTGCCAGTTCGGCTGCGTAGGGGTTGTGTTCTTCTCTCGTGCCCAGCGTGACCGAAAAGTTCTCAATGATCTTGCCGGCCCTCGCCACAGATACGGGAGCTCGAACGGTTCCTCCCATGCCAACAAGATCGTTCCTTGCGGAGCTGCTTGTCGCTATTCTGACCACCCATTCTGCTTTGACTAGTTCTTTGATCTGGCCCTCGTTTTCCCCTTCCTGTCCGCTCAGCACGGCTTGCATACGTGCCTCCCACGGTGCGAGGGCGAACGGCTGAATGACTTCCATGGTATTTTTTGGTAGCTCTCTGCATACGTCTGCAATGCGTCTAAGAGGAGATATGAAGCGCCGAAAAGCTTTGATCCCTACTCTTCTATTCCTAATTGTCGTGTACCTCTGCTTATTTCTCACATGTTTGTTTATCTCCCGTCCATATGACCATACTACGGTGAATTATGTTTTCTCATTTCGATCGACAGTCTGCGGGCGCATTACTTACGCGTGTAAACACGCGTAAACGCGTACTTCAGCTTTTTTCCATCGTCTACTCTCTTTGCTGTAATTTCAATCCGATGTCTCCTCCAACGATCTTTAAAAGCTCGTACCATCAAAAGGCTAGTAGGACTATAAACCACTTTCACTATGGAACTTGAAGATCTCTTTTACTATAATCCTTCTTGGCGTATCATTATTTACAACCAGTGCTGGCGTTGTACCGCAAACCAATATCGCCCGGCATATCCGACGGCACTGCAATGCGACGCGTGCCTTTAAGGTTGCTGCTATCAAGCTATTTGAGCGAAGTTTGGACCATCTACCTTTTATACGAGACGCCGATGAGATATGTAGGAACTTGCGACCGTTGCCGACCGCCAATCCGATTCGGTTCCTTAATGTTTTTCACGATGGAATTTGTTGTCTACTTTGCTAAGACGACTGAGACCGGTATGTCTGCCGAGGTCGCACAGCAATAGAAGAGCATCTCAAAAAGGTTCATAATCAACCATTGCGCCAACCAGGGCGTAGATGAAGGGGAGAGGCCCGACGGATCAAGGATTTGGCCGAGGCCGGTCTGGTCCGGACTCCAGTCTCTTGTCAAACCTTTTTTCACGGTTCACGATGTAGGTACTTCATCGTCGAGGTCCGACGGTCGACTTGGGCAAGACGACGACTGGTTGGATGCCGATGCCGATGATCAGGGCGATGAGGCTGATTGAAGGGTGCTGAAGGGAAGCGATCAGTCGCTCATCTTGGGGTCCGTCAGCGACGGTTGAAGCGACGCATGTATAAGGGCTGTTGCGTCCTTGACATGGTCGATCGTGTCCCTCAATTAGCGGTCCAAGACAGGCACCGCTGGCATGGGATTCAAGAACCTCGACAAACTTGTCGTACAGCATCGTGAGATCAGCTCGACATCGGGAGAATCCTGAGGTGAATGAGACGTTCAGAAATGACGGCGATGAGGCTCACCCATTCGCCAGCCGCGTCATAATCTCCTGAACAACAACATCCTTAATTACCCTAGGCGACTCTTCACCAACTTGGCCCTCCTGGACAAAATTAACGACCCCCTCAAGCCTGTCCATGTCTTCACGCAATTCTGAGAACGAGCAGTCATATGTATCTGCAAACTCCTCATTCTTCGAATCAAAAACCGCAAAACGATGTTCCAACGCGTCGTATCGCTCTTGGAGCTAAGTTCTATCTAATGCGAAGAGTATGTGTATATACTTGGATAACTACTATAGGAGCGATGTGATGTGAGGTCTTTGTTGGTCCTGTAAGTGTTGGTCCTTGGGTGATTGGATGTGTGGTAAGAAAACTGTGGGGTATACGTGATGTTACCGTGGGGATCGTAATAATTGAACAGCTAGATTAATAACTATATAGCTCTTAGGTAGCTAAAAGTTATTTATTTACCTTAAATCGAGCCTTGTAATATATTAGATGTGAGACTTATTATCCTTGATAGTTAGGGAAGTTATATATAGGTGAGACTTTTAGGGTTTTTACTGCAAAGTCTCCTGCTATAAGATTGCTAATGAGCATCCAGAATGAATGGATCGTTGATATCCTCGGGGGGTGGGGGACACGAGGCTGGTCTATACTAAAACCCGCTCAACCCATGACTAGATCTAGTCTTGTGTTTTCTTTGCCCCCCTAGCCTATTACCTATACTTTCAATTTGATACTACTGATCTTAGATATGATGGTCTATGATTATTACGTTGGTTTGACTGTTGGTTGATAAGTGACATCTATCGCCCATAGTCTTACCATATCTACTCCATAACTTGCAACGGGGCTGTGGGCATGGGTAGCTCGCTTACAGTTCTCGAGATAGTTAGCTCCTACAGTTCCAGCTCTTTAAATAGAGGAGAGGTTCATCAAGGTACTCCACAGCCCCGTTGCAAGTTGTTGAGAAAGTCCGTAATTTAACATGGCGCATCTCAAACATCCTAGTGAACAAATTCTGCCAAAATGACAATAGCTTCACTCGCGCAAGTTGTTGCAGCATCTGTTGCGATCATCGTTACAGTACTGGACAAGAACACAATTGTAAGATTATATTGACACGAGTACTTTATGTTCTGAGCCTCTGACCTTGCTAGAGGGATTTGGGCTTTTATCAATCAACTCGTCAAACAAGACCATTTCTTCAAACCTATCCGCCATTGCATGCACCTGTCCTTCACTTGGCTTATCAGAAACAGGATCGAATATAAAACTTGTGAAAGCATCTGCAGCTGCAATATGGTGTTCTCCAGTCTGCTCGGTTTCTCGCAAGAGATTCTGGGCCTCCCGTGCTGTAATGCCGTCCTTCTGCATTGCCATGGACAGGCATGCTTTGATAATATCGCGAAAGACCGGATAGCAGAAATAAAGGTCCTGCCAGCAGCGTATACACAATTCAAAGTAATATCGACCCAAGGGATCCCAAAGGTTGTCTAATAATGCTAGACTAAGCGTAAAAAGACCGGTGCTGAAGAAGGTGGTTAACTTGGATTCTGGGTAATTTTTGCGGTACGAGAAGGCCAGATCTTTGAGATGGTTCACTGAAGCAGCGTATATTGCCTTTGGATGACTATCTGGCGATGTGAGAGACATCAGCCTGCTAGACCGGGGCGTTTCAATAAATGGGCGAAAGATCATTGCCACAACAGAATGGAACATCATGCTATTTCTGGTCAGCTTCAATGGCATCATCCAATTTGCCTCAACTCACTGGAAAATCATCACATTGCCCGAACAACCATTTGTACGCTTCATATTGTTTTCTAGGGTTCCAGCCCCGGTGATCTATCCAATCAAACGACTCAAGTCAATAAGGTAAGAAGCCACGTCCGGAATGTCCGACGACCTGAGGAATACGCGCCTCAACAAACAAGTTCCGACATTCTCACCTTAGCACCGTTTTCTTCAACAGTCCAATAGCGTATGTACCTACCCCTTGAGAACGTTTGAACGATAACATATACCCAATCCGTCTCCAGCGCTGACTTCAATTCAAGTAAGTCAAGTTTGGGGGTCCAACTTGATTACTTGAAATAAAATCGTCCATGGACTTACTTAACTTGAATTGAATTGATATACTTGAAATGAAGGTGCTGACCTGAGGCTCCAATAAAGCTATTAAGCCTCCCCTCCCTCCCAACCCACCAAGTCCCCACCAAAGCTAACCACCTCACCCATAGTGATGGCTTGATGGCGTAGCCAGCTTCGTAGACACTGCATCTCCTCTATTATCTCGGGGCTTATGCTGTGCCTTTGCGAGCTTACCGTTAACTTGGTGACACTGAACGTCCGCTCAGGGTCAACAGACATGGCAGGAATTGCCAGGATGTCGAGGGCAAACTTGCTCAGACGTGGGTATTCTTCTTGATGATCCTTCCACCACAGGACGGGGTTCAAGTTCTCTCGCCGCACTGGCCCTTGCCTCATGTAAACGCCAAGCTCGTCTTCTTCCTCCATCATGCACCGATCGCAGCTCTGCATCCACTGGTCAAATTCACTGGGCTCGTCTTGTCGCACCGCTTTTCCTGTCACCGTCCTCGATGTCTCGGGCTGCTCCTCGCGTGGATAGTGCTGTTCAAAGAATTCCCGGACACTGTTTTTAGCGTCTCGTAGCCACACCAGTTGCTCGTCGCTGGTCCAGTTCGCCTCAAGCCAAGACACGTTCCAGCGTGGGTGAAGAATAACGGCAGCCGGATAAAGTGGCGATTGGCCTAGTAGGCTGTAATACTCATCGAGCTTTGACCAACAGTTCTTAATAGAGATCTGGACGCATCGTCGGTGATCATCATCAAGATTCTCATCTTGCAAAACTACATCAGTGTATTCCTCTCGAGCGTGCTGTGGCAAGTGTTTCTCTCGTCCGCGGCCCTGCTCAATTCGTTGAGCGCTAGATCCTGAGAAACCGTTAGTCAAAGAAGCTTGAAGAGAACGAAGACGAATTAGGGAGTCGTACTTTTGGTTGCCGAGACCCAGAAGTTTCTCAGCTCACTGATGCAACTATCAGGTGACGAGAATATCAGGTTTTGTTCCTCAAAAAAATTGAGCAAGTACTCCATTCCAATCATTACTTCCCACAAGGCGCCGTGGCGTCCTTCTTTGGCCCAGCCCTGGCACCTCATGGTGATCTCATGGAGCGGTTTGAGTAGACTCTGTATCTCCGCCAACAGAAGCCAGTCCTGTGGTGAAAGCTGATCTTGGACAGGCACCCGCTGTCGGGGCTCTGACGTTCTCGTTTCGAGATATGCAATGAAATGGTCAATGTGCTCTCGCTTTCGAATGGCACGCTGGATCATCAGAAAGGTTGAATTCCATCTGGTTTCATTATTTTGCATCAGCTCGAGGTCGATGGCAGCTCGCTCCTCTTCAAAGAGTTGATAGCCGTCTTCGTCGTTCTGGTCACAAGCCAGAGATTTCATCAGCTCTCTCCGTTGCGGGGAAGCCCTGACGAACCGGACGATGTTATGCAGCTTGCCCACCGCTCCCCGTTTCCGCCAGAGCCGAAGCTCACGCTCTTCAACTTGGAAAGCCGCCTCGGTGAAGGCTTCTCGCTCAAACGAGTCAGGATCTTCTCCCCAGAGAAAGGCTCGAGCTGCAAGGTTAAGAATGTGCCCAAAGCATCTTGTTCGATGATTTCTAATATCTTCTTCCGCCATTGCAGGATAAAGTTGACGATAGAGGCTCGCCAAGCATGTATCATTGGACGAGGCGTTATCGCAGACACCCGCGCCAGTCCTATCTCGTATCCCATACTCGCCCAAGATACCATATATTGTCGCTGCTTGGTTGCCTCCGGAATGAGATCCTTATACACGGCGCAGAGCAAGGAGTCGCGATTGGACTTGATAGGAGGCGTCGAGATAGTGGGCCTGGAGGCCAAGGAAAGCATACCGGTTTGGAGAAGTCCATAGGTCAAAGCTAAAGCTAATCCTTATGACCGCCTTCTGCAATTGACTTGATATTACTCCCCTCTTTACCTCGAATAATTTCTACATAGTATCACGCACTGACTGCCGACTCCACGGTACCTCTTTTGCTAATAATGCATCGTGTAAATCGAGCATTCGGCGCAAGTACGGATTCGATGGCGCCGTGAATGGAAGATTGGCAGTAACGATCCAGCCGACCGTCAACTCCTTCGCTTTATTGACATTCGATCTTGCAGTAGGAGACTCCAAGCAACGCCGCTTCGAGGGTGGGTGAATGTCAGCGCGAGACGAATACGAATCTTCATCCGCATTGTCATCCGCCTCGGTGATCATATGAGACCTACATCCCGTAAGACAATGGAGAAGTAATAAAGATCAGGCTCGTATAGATATCATTTACCTTCGGAGGTGCTCAATTGGTGATGTTGTATCTGTGGCGACGAATAATGAGCTCTTGCCTCGTTCATCACATTTCGAGCATACCCAGTAGGTCTGCAACGTCCGCAAATCAGGGCTGACTTCTGTGAGAAAGAAGCCATGGGCTTGGATCCAGCTCCTCCGACCTTTGCGATTCTTATTGGCAATGTATTCTTCTGGTATATATTTCTTGCAGCCGATCTGGACAGTTGGGAGGTCGGCGAGGATCGTTCTTCCAGCTTCAGTCTTGATGGACGCAGCGTCAAGCTGCTGCTTGAGTGATTTGCGCTGGCCACTAATTCCCAGAAGCGATTCTAACGACTGTTGTTGTGCTGCCATAGCGGGTTACCGGCGAATCGCGGAATACAGATGCTTCTCATCAGGGAGCAACGTTAATTCTGAACCAGGTGTTTTCACTACGCGAGCGAACGCAAAACACGTAGTCGCGCCACCCCTGCCGCGTTCCTGGGTTCCATTGGTGTAATCAACTGGGGTATCACACTCAATTGATTACCCTATGCCTGGGACTCTGAACAGCCTCAACACTCGCAGGGCTGTCGGATAGGAAAATCCATAAAATCTAGTATTTCAAGTAAATCAAGTTTGAAGCATTATGAACTTGCTTACTTGAAATAAACTGGGTCATCGACTTACTTGACTTACTTGAAATACTTGACTTGATACTTGAATTGAGGTCAGCGCTGGGGAATGGTCAGCTACCTAATGAGCATCTAATACAGATCAGCTTACTGATGCCCACCCTGCCACAGAAGGTGACACATGAAGCACAAGGCTTAGCTGTTGAGGTAGTAGAATGTTCAGAGCAAAATAGGGGAACGAACCAGCCCCTGCAATAAAGGTGAGTATAGTCCAGTTCTTGTTTCTAATCAAGCGCCCTGCAATGTAGGGGTGTCTTTGGTTCGTGGAAATGCCTGTGAAATTTTAATGATCGTTCTCTATTCAGAAGCTGATTTTGTCTCGTACCCCAAAGGCCCATCAGGATGAATCCCACAAGCCCCATCACTGTTGGCACTATAACTTTGGCTGAGCTCCAGGCTGGAGTCTTGTTAGACCTCTCGATACCCTATGTAGTGGACTAATGGGAGGGAGACACGCACAGTAAAGTCCACTTCCCCATGTTAACCCCAACACCAGTGATGATGTACTGGCCGAGTAGATGAGCATGGAAATCCAATCCATATGTTTTATAGCTTCACGCCTAGTGCCGGATTTGTGAAGTCTTTCGAAATTCGGGGGATGATAACAAAAGAAGAGAAGAATCGTGCTTATGCCAGTGACGATGGCAAAAATATGATAGATCCACTGCCAACCGCTTGGACCAGTCATACATAATTCTCTTGCTGGAGTTGCGCAGATTACCAAGTCAGTCCATAGTAGTTTCCTGATAACGAAGAGCACGTACAGATTCCAGGTGCCAATGCAACGAGCGGGAATAGTCTAGTACTCGCAACCATCCACACCAGATATCGATATTTATTGGGAAAGAGTTCTCCGGGGACAATAGCACCTAGAACCAGGGCGGCTCCTCCAAAACCGCTAATGGCACTCTTTTGAATATAATCATCAGCTCAGAACTTGTATGGCGAGGATCTCAATTCAACTTACCGCTGCAATTGCCATGTTGATACTCTTTGCTTGGCCACCTATTAGCATTGCAACGAGAACCAAGAGATTTCCGCTGATAAAGAACCATCGTCTACCGAATATGTCTGAACGTCGACCATACAAGGGGAAAGCAACACTTTGAGTCAGAGATATTGCCGTGGTGATCCAAAGTGAATTGGGGCTCGGGCCTGTTTCAATCAATACATGGGACCAGCATTTCGATAGAAGCCCAGCGAAGAACTTACCCAGGCTGGGGTTAATGTAGGCATAAAGCGCATTACTGATCATGGTCAGAGAGCCCAGCTGCACCCCAACACCTAGTGAAAAGGTCTTGATAGCCGCAGTTAGATGTGAAAATCTCTCATAAGTTCAACCTTCGGCTAAGGACTCACAATAGAACTACCAATCAGCTGCCAACTCGCAAAATATTTCGGCGGGAGGTCCGATACATCATTGCTATCTATAGCCCTTTTATCGAGAACATCGAATTGGTCATCCAGCTGAGGAGACTTTTGCTCCAGGTGCATGGCGGTAGCGTTTTCTTCCTTCATGGTTTTGAAAAAGGGCATTAACGAGAATACTGAGCAACTCTATAATCGCTCGTCGCAGGTCTTGAGGCCAATATTATATAAATGGTGCAAAATCCGGGGACCGGAGGGGAGCCCCAACTCCAGATACCCCTTAAAGGAAACGCTTCTGACCTAAAGTTAATTTGTCGACGCTCCGGCCGCGGCCAACAGTCTGAGAACAAAAGTTCTCGTGCCCCTCACCGCTCATTGCTGTGTGTGTCTTTCGAGCTTACGAAGAACTAGTAAAGCCTACCGTCACTACTATTGACTGTGAGCTTTGAAAACAGGGCCTCCGATTCTGCCGATTGGTTCTTGAAAACGCCTCGTTTCGGCTCCGGAATCTGGGGAAAAGCTGGGGTAAATCTGGGGTGAATCTGGGGTTCAATATTACACATTCATCCTATAATTTATACACTGTATAAATAAATAGGTATAATGACTTGTAGTATGTAAATATCGACAGGTTTCTGGTCGTTGGATCCTAGGCCTAGCCTGCTTGTGTTCTACAGTAGATATTGCTGATCGCTGGAATGGGGCAAATTATGCTGTCTACCATATAATGCCATCAATTGTGTATCGACGGGCAATGAGTTTCCATTTCTTTGCTGTGTCCTCCCCTCAGAAGCATACACCCAAGAGAAACAGGTTACATGTCTCTGAATGTCAGGAAGAGTTTAATAAAGCGGCGGTTGTCTTATGTCAGCACGAGCCAGAGTCACAAAGCCTGTCTTTTATTGATTCGCAAGATAGCCAATAAGACCATTTAATACCCTACAAGATAACAAACATTAGAGCTCAGTACATTGGGAATAGCTTGGCTATCAAGGGAGCTAGAATGGTCAATCCGCGGTGTCCGACCATGGAGGATGGGTAATACCGTGTACTTAAGAAAAGTAACATAACGAGGACATTCCTCACTTCGAAGCACGAGCCCGATGTACAGGATCTGTACTCGCAGCCCGAAACGGCTGAAGTTACATCTGACGGAAGACAACGAACAACTCAACCAAGACTTTCAGGCCCATTGAAGCTTCACTTCTTGCTTAGTGCTTGAACCAACGGAGAAGAATCCTATGATTTTTAAGTCAGTAAGTCTTGCGACTCTAGTCTTCCCGTCGCTACGGAAAGTCCTGGGGAGATTTGACTTACCGCCCAAATCCCGTACGATTTAATCTTCGGGTTTAGACTTTGTGTGTCTTCGAATTCAAGACGCCCTACAAATTCGCATTCGACGTGTTCACCGTTTTTGAGATCCATCGCGGCCCAAGCGATGAAGAGCAAGTCGGTCGCGGCCTGGTTGGATGAGTACACTCTCAGAACGACATGTCTTCGTGCATTGAACGAGGCCCATGCGTTGTTTCTGCTTTTGCGGATTTCTTGTTGCAAAAGTCAAGTTAGCCAACAAGATAGAGGTGATACAATTGATGTTTCGTCCACAGATCTACGCGGCCATCGACGTACATAAGCACACGACTTATGTAGCACGACTCTAAGTTGTAGACTCGTACGTACCTTCAGTACCCACGAATACATGGCCGCCAAATTGCGCTTGGCCATCGGGTGCGAAGATTTCGTCGGCCAAGATATCCCCCACATTGGAATCCTGGGTGTCCAGTAAGTTGAAGAATCGATGAATCAGTTTCTTGACGCTGTCTGGGACTGGGTGGTCCGGCCAGACTGTGTCTTTGACGTTGCTGCCCATGTTGTCTCCTCCTGAGATGATTGCTAAGAGGAAATTTTCGTTTCTACAGCTTCGTAGCTTCCCTGATCCCGATTCTTAGATTTCGAGAATAGTGATAAGAGGTAGATGGTCGTTATTAAGCGGGACTTGCCCGAATCCCGCGGCGCCAGTAGATCGGTCCGGACTGACTAAGTTAGCTTGCATTCAGAATCTTTTGGAAAGATAAATATACTATAGTAACGAATGTCAGTTAGTTTGGACCCCGTAGCTGTGATTTCCTATTCGTCCGGGTGCTCGGAAGTTAAGTCTCTTCCGGGGTCCGGAGCAACCCAATTCCTACGGAGAGTGGAGAACCGCTCTAGGATCCACAGTGTGACTTCCCTCATCTTATCCCTGGAATATACACTGGTTTATAATAATAAAACATATAAATGTGCTTTTAAGTGTTAAAAAAGCATTTATTACATTATAGTAAAATAACTAATAACCCTACTGTGCTTACATTCTATGTATTAGCCATATTCTGTGGCACTAGTTCAACAATGTACCCATCCTATTAGACAAATATATTAGCTCGTGGGCTCTAATAGACCAGGCTCCTCATCAATTTGCGGAGAAGTGGGCAGATTTAGGCTCACCGGATCTTGGACAAAGGCGATCTGCTCCAATAGCTTTGCATAGTTGGGATGGAGCTCGCTCTCCGTCCCCTTGACTGAAACACCTACTCCGCGTTGCTTCTCCCAGTAACTGATCAGGATAGGTTCCTCACACGGCCCAACATCCTTGAAGACCGGAACGCCATGTGCTATGAGCCTCACTAGCGCCTGTTGCACATTTGGCACTGTGAACCCGAGATGTCCAAATCCTAAATTCGGCGGTGTATTGCCTGTGGCATAGAACTTGGGCCCTTGCTTCTCGGATCCGTGAACATGGAACAGTTCCAAGAGACCAAGCGTGTGTGGGAGATTGGTGAGGGTATCGACGGCGAACTTGGCAAGGTCGGCGCGATGCTCATCGGTCTGTGGGTAACCAAGATAGTAAACCGTGAAAGGGCCGGTGTTTATTCTGTGGAGGGGGTAAGTCATTGATCGTGACCGTTGTAGCAAGACGTGAGGCAGAGCCTCCTGGGGATTCTTCGCAGGTAATTGCATGGGCTCTGGCACTGGCCACTACTTACGTAAAAACCGTTCTCATACCCATCAAGTTAATATAGAACTCCATGCTCTTCTTGGGGTCTCGAATCCTCATCATCAAGTGGTTAAGCTTGTATCCTATGGTAGGATCATTCGGCGGTAGGCTGGGATCTGTACTGTGCCCATTTGGGAGAAGCACCCCGTGAGGGAATGGCAATACGTTGGACGGGGTGCCGTTTTCCATCTTGTACCCTAATAGAGAGTGTAATATAGTAATAAGGGCTATATCTGCACAGAGTAGAGTCTCAAAGGTTTGTTCCGTGTAAAACCCCTTTTTGTATTTCGGCCCACGAGGATTCTTTTACGTCCGCTCTTACAATGTACAGCGATTTGCGTTACTAAGTCTCGTCGGCGACCAATCCCGGAGGCAAGTAAACAACGAGACTGTTAAATTCGGAGACAACCTGCCCCGAAGCAATAAGTCTCCGAGGCAAAGAGTTTGGGGAAGGTTAGAGAGAAGGTTGTCAATGCGAACAAGTTTGATCAAATTTCCTTTGTATCATGATTGAGAAAAGGGACAGCAGTGAATTCCATGTATTGTTTGCTTTAGCTTACCAAGTTCACATGGGAACTTATGTACTTCCAGCCACAGATCTCATCTGAAAATAACACAGCTTAGCTAGCAAAATGCTAAGAACGTCGCCGTAGATTATCTCCACGTCGCATAAACCTCAAGCCAAAAGTATTTGAATGTACTTAGACAGCCTTATCACTCGGCGTAAGCGTGTTGTCAACTAAGAAGACTTCTTCGGGTTTGCCGGAGCCCAACAAGGCGACAACTTCGTCCATTGTCCATTCTTGATGCACGTGGCCTTCAGGAACGTTTGTGTTTGTAAAAGGCGCACCCGTCTTGATGTGAGCAATCACGGCTTGGGCATTGTCATAAACATATTGGCGTGCATTGGCATCGTAGAGCCATCCTGGCATAGGGAATCTCAGGAGTTCCGGATTCCTCTTGACTGCATCCCAATCCGTCTGTTGCCAGCGATGGCGGGTTTCCCAACCCAAACGTTGAGTTAGACTTGTTCGCTCGTAGCTGAGAACATCATTGTTAGATTATCGCGCAGGAGAAAGAGGAAGGGGGGTCTACTCTGCTTACCGCAATTTTTCGGTCGCCCTCAAAGCGAGTGGTACGTCCTCGACTCCCGTCACATCTATCATCGCAGCGATAGTCGCTCCGTCCTCGGTTGCTTGCGCCGCTCCGGCACCAGAGGATGGGATGTGAGGATGGGCAGCATCACCAACTAAGCGAGAGTTAGTGTGGTTCATGATTATAGACATCAATAGCGCAACAGGCAGGGGCTTACTGATTATCATTCGACCCTTGGGCGAAACCCAGGGTCGTGCAGGATCGCGCCACAAAAGAGTCTAGTCAATGAAGGTCTCTACGGGTATATGGCTTACAACGGCTATGAGAAACTGGATCCCAGCCTTTGAGAAGTTCAAGTGCATATGGGACACTACCCAGATTCTCCCAAGATTCGCTGCTGCTGGCCGTTTGCTAAGTCACGCATCAGTTAAAGCTCGCAGTTTAACACAGACAAGAGCATCAGAGCATCATGAATGGCCGACTTACTCTATGCGTAAACAGGCAGGTGCACTTGCGAAGCTTCCGGTTCGTTTGGACGATGGATATGGATTGATGGCCCCACCCACAGCAAGAACAAATCCCTGTCAGCTTCCACGAGATGCTTTGTCAAAGGATCATTGGCGAGGAGATCGAGGTCGAAATAAGCTCGATATACGGCACCGCCGCTGGTTCTTGGAGCATCAGCCTTCCCAGTGACAAACTGTCGAGCCTTGCTGTGAACGCCATCAGCACCGATAACAGCATCGGCCTTGAGTAGTTCACCGCCAATGTAGACACCGGCAGAGTCATCGTCTTCATGAAACTGGATCACCCGGAACCCGAAACGAAACTTGACCCCAAGTTCCACGGCATAGTTGTAGATCAACTGTTGCACCAGACCTCTGCTTGGGAAGAGAACCGGGAACCCGCCGATAGTCGGGGGCAATGGGGCTTCTAGAATCCGCTCTCCTCCAGTTGAGATAAGTCATGTCAGGATATACAGGAGCGACATCGATCGCTTGCTGCAGCACGTTTCCCCAACATGACATCAATCTCGTGCAATATGAGGTCAATTGCAGTGTATCACCTAGTCCAACATCAGATCCTCGATCCTCTTGCAATCAGGGGTTGCAAACCTTTCAACGTCAAATTCTTGGTAGCCTCGATCACCTCAACGTCATGGCCATTCAACCTGAGCTCTATTGCGGCAGCAAGGCCACCGTAACCAGCACCGACTACAATAAAACGACCCTTCTTGCCTTTTGGGACACCATTCGGGATTGAGGAGTCGTGGCTCATATTGGTTGCCATTATCGTATGGTTGCGGTAACTCTTGTTGGGCTTATCTTAAAGCAAGGATGTGCGGCAGAAGGAGGACCGGTTCAGTCTTGTGTAAAGTGGTTGGGTAGAAGTTCTTTCTGAGAAATTGAGGACTGAGGTGATCAGGACAATCGGCAAAACCAAGTTGATGAAGAACAAGAGCCTGACAACTTATACGGTCTCTTGCCGATTTGCTCCTTGCAATCTGCCGCTGCGGTGGGGTTCTCATCTTACCACGGCCCTTCGGAGGAATGCAGCCCATCTCCTCCGGCTACCCCGAACGGACAGACCGTTCCGCCCGCGGTATCACCTAATTTATAGTTTTGATGTGGATACACTGCATCAAGTAAGAAAATGGGGAGCACAAGGTCAATGACTTTGGAGAAAGAGTGTTGGACCCGGTCGAGCTTTCAGACGTAAAAGATAGAGTCAAAAGCGAGGAGATACATGCTACCATACGGGCTTCTAACTAGCTAGGTCTTGTCGTCGCTTCATCATCTCATGAGCCCACGCTTCTTCCCTCTCACCCCCTGTTCCCATGCATAGGACAGGGCTGATGTGGTTGTGGCCTTTTAATATCCAATGCTCTACTTTCCCGCCAGCAGCCTTCCAGATTTCCGCAGGTATTCTGGATCAAACTCGCTCACAGCCACCAGGATTGGTGGTCTTGTCTTGTTGATGCTCCCACCTAAAGAGTCAATAGCTCTCTTCGCAACCTCGGTCGGCGCGTTCTTATCCACCTCTGTTTCGTCGCCGTAGTAATTGACCAGTATACTCTGCAAGAACGTGTCGGTCATATCTTTGTAGTACCACCTGAAAGGGCCGCCCACAGCGGAAGCCCCTTTCAGCTTGAGGTCACCCTGGCCAGCGGTGAGCCGCTTCACAGTTTCGTCATAAGCTGGTTCGAATAGCCAGGTCATGACGTGCGCTGCTCCGGCCGAGTTCCCCATGATATAAACATCTCGGCGTGGCTTGCCGGCGTTGCGCTTTTCGAGCCAGTTGAAAACCATCTCGATTTCGTCTCCTCCACTTGGATACTTGGCCCCATGGTCGACCGTTTTGTAATCCATGATTATGGTCTCGAAGCCTAGTTTGTCTGCCATAAAGATCCTACATTGGCATATGCAAGTCCTCCTTCAACTTCGGGGATAATTCTATCTCCCACCTTGAAGCCGCCACCATACAAAAATATAAAGATTGGCCGTGGGCCGTCCCCGCCAGGATTCACAGCAGAGTCACGAGGAGTGAACAAGTCGAGGAGATGTCGCTTATGTGGCCCATAGGTGTAGGGTCTCTCGGTTTGTCGCACGGATTGCTCGCGCATTCTCTGGCCGGTTCAATATGCCACTGAGTAGTTCATAAGAGGGCCGAATAGTTGGCACAAGCTCGTGTCCAAACGTTGGGATGATGTCCATGGCGAAGGCTCACGAGAGGAATCTTCTAAAGAGTAATCTGATTCTATTAATTTAGGATTCGATTGTGTTCAAACGTAGAAACGATTTGAATGCATGGACATAAGGCAACCTAAATGATTTCTTTCTTATTATCACGCTACATGGCTGTGGTTGATTCATCCTCCGAGGCTCCGGGAGAGTCGGGGCGTCCATTGTCTCCTCGGCCCACTTCCGGGACATTGCTTCCGAGCGGGTTGACTCGCCCATGGATTCTGCTTTCTGCCTTTCTGCATCAGGAGATGTACCCGACTTCCTTGTATTATCTTGCATTACCCCGGTGCTCTGGTACATATATAATTGGTTGAACCGGAGAGGCTTAGACTTCATTATGATACTCTGCCAAATCTAAGACAGATATATCAAACACTGGTACATACTTTCATTTTTCCCTTGAGCTTTGTAAATATTTCCTCGGAAAAGAATAGATAAAGAGCCCCAGTCGACCAATTTCTGAATTTGTCCCAAAAAATATCGATATCCAGGCAAGCACCAATGGCAACCACTAAAATCACGATGACGAAACAGTTTGTTCCGACTCCTGCAGTTCCATTCGAAGATATCCCTGGAGCATTTCCTCAGACTACTATTCCCCCAGGGACTGATGCAGATGCGGTTCTGTCCTCCGCTATTGAGAATCTGTCTTGTTTGAAAGAGGATCATCTCTGGAACGACTCTTCTTGGCGAGATTTATTGGCGTTTACTGGCATTTTCCGTACCTTTCACAGCTCAAAAACTATTGCAGCAGCTTGGAAAGAACTCGAAAGAGTCGTCCAGCCATCTTCTTTCAAGTATAACGGAGATGCACAGGTGATGCAATTAGGGTCAGCTGGATGGATTGAAGGGAGCTTTCAGTTCGACGTTGGAGGAACCCATCCTGGTAAAGGGTTCGGGTTTGTTCTTCTGGTACCAAGTGATGGCACGTGGAAGATCTGGATCCTGAGTACCATGCTGGAGTCAGTCGATGGCCTGGGAAATCCAGACACAGCTCCTCCCCTGCCCAGATCTGGTGATATCAATGGTGCAGCAAACCAGGACAGCAACGGAATACATCAAGGCATCTCTGAAACAACCGAAGTGTTGATCGTTGGGGCGGGACAGAATGGAATTTGTGTAGGGGCCAGGCTTAAAGGCCTAGGAGTCCAATCTATCCTGATCGAAGCGGAGGACGAGGTGGGCGGCAACTGGACATCGCGGTACGACTCAGTCAAGCTACACACCGGCAAGTACTTCGCGCATCTACCTTTTGAAGCAACCTTTGCCGGCGACGAATGGCCCTACTTCCTGCGGGGTGTAGACCTTGCCAAGGGATATCGGGATTATGTCAAGCGATATCAGCTTGATGTGAGGACATCGACCACAGTCGAACAAGCTAAGTGGTTCGAAGACTCTTGGCTCATTCAGACCGTTTGCAAAGGCAAACGTACGGCTATTGGAGCCAAGCATATCGTCTTTGCCATGGGCGCCGGAGGACAGCGACCAATAATGCCGTACATTCCAAACAGGGATGATTTCAAGGGTATAAGTATTCATTCCAAGGAATACAAGTCAGCGAAGCAGTGGAAAGGCAAAAGGGGTGTCGTGGTCGGAACGGCCAATACAGGTAGGAGACATTTCTATCTATCTAAGAGCTGCTTGTTTTCAGAAAGCTGACAAAATTACGGGCCAGGCCACGATGTGGCAGTTGATATGGTAGAGGCAGATCTCGCTTCCGTCCACATGGTTCAACGCAATCCTACACCGGTCATTCCGTGGCCTTGGTTTGGGGAGGCTCACAATCGCCTTTACCACCCTAAAGCGATAACGATCGAGTCAGACCGCCGCGAGTTCGGCCTTCCGCTGTCATTCTACCGGAATCTATCAATGCTTATGGTTAAGAAGTTGTCGACTGAACAGCCAGAGAAATTCGATGCACTTGAGCGGGCTGGGTTCAAAGTGGACCGGCTCCCTGACGCTGTAAAAATCCAGTTTGAGCGCCAAGGTGGTCATTACCTAGACATGGGAGGCTCTCAAATGGTCATTGATGGTAAGATTAGTATCAAGTCTGGGAATATATCCAGATTCATACCAGAGGGCCTCGAGTTCCAAGATGGGAGCACCCTGCAAGCAGATGTGATTGTATGGTCTACTGGCTTTGAGAGCGATATGCGCACCTTGGTCTCAGATATCGTGGGGAAAGACATAGTTGAGAATATCGAGCATCATTGGCATCTAGATAAAGAGGGTGAAATCAGGGGCGCATTCAAGCCCGTTGGCCGTAAGTTGAACACTAAGGCGCCAGCTTGCTTCCACTCTGCTAACCGCTGCCCAGATCCGAGAATGTGGTATACCGGAGGTGGTGTCGCCGTCGCACGATTCTATTCGCGTTTTCTAGCGCTTCAGATTAAGGCTGACCTTGCAGATGTACCGTTCGAGCCGTACCGGGAGACACCTGAAGCTACATTCTAGATAGAGGAGTTTGTTGCCGAATTAGAACGTGCTATTTATATATCTATACTAAGACTAGAACTCGCTCCTGCTACTCCGTAGATCTTACATATAGAAAGAGATGCTGAATGACACACAAATTTTGTAGAGCCATTAACTTAGACACCATATGAGCTATTGCTAAAATGTAAGGCATCATTGCCATCTAGCCCATATCACTAAGGTATCCGACCTGTAATCTAGACAAAAGTGAGTCACTTAGTTAGTTAGTCGCTTGCTGCTGGGAAAGAGGAACACAGCCGTACCATATTCAATTAATCCCCCGCAGAGACAAAGATATAAGCTATATTCCGAATCTTGCAACCGATTGGTGCAGCCGCAAGGACAGGACCACCAGCCGCTTGTAAATCATGACTAGACGGTCCTGGCCCGGCCCAATAGGGGACAAAGGCTTGGGTTCTTTGTAGTCCCGACTCTAGCCGCGACGGGACGGTGTGCCCCAAAAGGAAATTATGCTTCCCCTCCGGCTGACCCCACCGCTGCTTTAATCTGGGGTGGCTGGCTAAGCTAAGCTTTAGCTTCACACAGATTACGAGTCTTCCACGCGTGCCGGAATGGAATGGAATAAAAACAAACCCCGGAAGCGCCGGCGTCAATCACCGAGAACTCAACTCCTACCGCGGATCTGCTGACGACTCCTAGTTATGCTCCCTTTTGACCTTGTCGTTCATACGCCCGTTGCGCCACCAGAGCAGAAGCAGCCTCCGGGCTAAGAGCCTTCACCCAGTAGTCAGTTGTGTTGTTCCCGTGGTCCGGTCCCGTAGTAGCTAGTTATATTCTCTTTAATAGAACCGAACATGGAAAAATTAATGCACCCTACAAGGCACGTTCCTCAGCTCAACGACCGCTTCGGGAAAACATCTACTTCCCATATCATACCAAATTTCCAACTGCTCCTTGGCAATAGTCCCGCGACATTGTAGCTTCATTCAACGATGAGTAGTGCCACAGAAAAGGGGGCCAATATCCCGCTTGTCCAGATAAATCCGCGGAACCAGGTGGTAGCCCCTAGTTCACAACACATGCTTTTGTTCGTGCCACTCGATTCTCTAATTCTTTTAGCTTTTCATAGTAGACAGTCTTTCTCCCCCTAATGTTTGCACAGTCTCTCAGAATCGATACCAACTGATTGAGGGACTGCACGCCTTCGGGATATACTTCAGGCAGCTAAAACAGGTAACTTCAACACGGCATTTTTTTCACGATATAAGCTTTTACCCAAAAGCTTCACGATAACCACTGAATCTTATTTTGCAGCAATGCCCTAGGGCTTGGAATCAATACCAATCTGCTACTATAACCCTCAAGTATGGTTTAGAAACATCCAAGGTGACACGTTGGCCGAGAGGCGGGATTTGATTGTGTAGAGCCGCGCGCTGTCAATCTGCGTAGAACTTTGTCGCATACTCATACAAAGCCTTTAGAAGTAAAGTTTGTAGATCCCAAGTGCTTGCACCCTTGAAAATGATTACACATGCAAATGCCACCTGTCCGCTCAAAGGCACCATTGCTTGCTCGGGACGTAGCTCGACTTCTTTGACGGTTGATTCTATCAACGATATAGTTTCGCTCTCATGCTCGGTCCAGGTTATTGCTGGAACCTTTTCCATTAACTCGAGCCATTTGATGAGATAAAGCACTGTTGAGAAGGCGAAAAATAGTCAGTAAAACAATGAAAGAGAAAGATAACGAAAGGTACGAACAAACCAGATTGGAAAGTGTTGAAGATATAAGGAAGAGTTCCGCAGCCGCTGGTATGGACCGCTTCGAATTTTAAAAGCACTGCAAATGATTGTGTAGCAGATAAGGCAGCTCGGCTGGCTTCGATAGAGCGTTCAATGGGAAACCCGACCATTATAGCTTGACTGATCTTGCTCACATCGTGAGTCTTGCAGGCAGAGAGACACTTTCCCATACTGACACATAGATGAGTTCTCGCCAGTCGAAGCAAAGAGTGAAAGCTGTATGCTAGGCCTGCTCTGGAGTTGTAAGGCGATATTGTTGATTCGGAGCCAAAATTTGCAGCCGACTCCAGTTTATCAAGTGCATTTCGAAAAGGGCCAACTTCCAAAGCTCGATTTCCATTCCAACTGCCTTGACGCCAGTACCAGATTTGCTGTATTAACGTGTGGAGGATGATAATGGCTGTGAACGGCCTATCGAGGATTGAGGTTGGCGCTGATGAACGGAGAAAACCGTCGACTGCATCCTTCAACGAGGTACTCGCCGTTGGTCTTCGACTTCTTGCCCAGTCCTGGGCGCTGGTTGCTATCCATTCGGCTTCAGTACATGGGAGGGGCAGCTTGACATCAGAGAATCGAATCGGTGGAGGTGCGTCGAATGCGGCAGTAATAACACCCAGGAAGTGAAGCACCGAGTATCTAGTTCTATATCCTACTATTTAGCGGCCATTCATTCACCTACACTTGGAGCGCACATACCGGATCATTGTCTCTCTCTCCGCCCATACCTTCCACGAGGCTTCTGTGTCCATATATGTACAAGCGTTGTCGTCTTGCTCCGAGTTCGTCTCGAGACACGATAGCTGCGCCTCATTGAGAAGCGAGTCGTAAAGCTTTGGGAACAGTGCATACCTCAGCGAGTAGAACATTGTCTAGCATAGCTTCGCGGCAAGCGTCCGCGGGGCCATTCCAGAGACTGAACCCAGTGACAATCAAAAGGGCCAGCATCACTGAAGGCGCCTGTTCTATTCGGACGCCGTCGGGGGTCCGTATCTGCGGAGCTGTGGTCAATGACGATGTCTAATGAGCATATTCTGGTCCATAACAAGTACCTGGGATAGGGTCACTTTCCGGGCCACCTTGTGCAAGCTTCGGGCGAGGTCAGGTTTACGGAGATATTTGGCGCCGCACGCAGCCATTGCAAGCAGAATGTACGGATCCGCCTTCTCTGCGCTCCATGTAGGGATATGCACACATGGCGTCACTGTGAACAATGAGTCGAAACATGCAGCAACGCATCTTTCCAGTGACAAGCATGACGGGAAAGCCAGATCCATTCCTGAGCACGCCTGGATTTCATTTTCAGGTCAACAACGAACGAACGAGAAATCAGCAGGAGGGAGGTCTGAAGACGTACTTTATGGCCCAAATCTATCAGCTGCATTCGCTTGGCCTCGGAAATTTGAAAAGTTCCCAGCGTCTTATCTCTAGATTCATTACCTGTCTTACTGGCCGTCACAGACTCCGACTGGGGAGAGATTTCCCGGTGCAGGTTTGACGATGGAGGTGAGAGAGGCCCGTTAACTTGAAAGCTCAACGGACTGTTACCATTATAAACATCGGCCATGAAGTTGCCGATATCGATATCACTGATGCTAGACAGGTCATTCGGTATGAGAGGGCCGAGCGAGTTCAGAGATCCAAACTCGGGCATATCAGAACCCCATTCGAAGATAGAATCGAGACTGAACTGATTCGTTTCCTTGGAAGAGCCACCCTCGTCATAGTGACCTCCGCTTGCCTCGCTTGTATCTGTGGCTACTGTTGTGCTTTCAATGCCGGAGTGATGGCGACTGATATGGCGCTTAAGGAGGTCCTTTCGGCAGGATGCGAACCCACAAAGGCTGCATTGGAAGGGCTTCTCGCCTCGATCTAATGGGCCGACAGTCAGCCACTCAGCAGGCAAGGCGTGAAAACAGGATACGAGCAGGATTTTAAACGAGATGGCAGACTTACGTGAGCGCTCATGGCGGGTGAGATGTTCTGTCCTAGTAAAAACATGTCCACAAATGCTGCAGCTGCGCTTGTTGGCAACGTTTTGTCCTGATCTGAATCTGGACGTGTAAGAGTCCATGGTCGGATTCTTCATGCTGGTTCTTTGTTTCCCGGTCATCCCGAACGACTACTCAGTTTCTTTTCTTGGTGGTTAGAGCGTCCAAGAATACGTGAATCTCGCCGATCGTGGGACAAAGCCTCCTCTGGCAGTAGTTTCGCGAGGCTTGTTTACTGTAGGGTTAAAGTTCTTGTTCTTAGTCTCTCTAAACTTGTGCTGCGCGGACGGGGAGGTTGAGGCCTTCGGGGGAGCATTACGAGTCCAGGAGAAGCGTAGGGGTCACATGATTGCGGGGAACCATGTATTCTCCTTTGCTTACAAAGTTCATTCCCAGCCGAACTCTCCGCGCGGGGTACGGACAAGGTAAGGTTCGCGGGGTATAGCGGCTCCTAGCCAGATTTAGATCTAAATAACACTTCTCAAAACGCGGGGTAGGGACAATGACCAGAGGCAATTGCCGAGCTTAGGCTATATGGAGCGCTCTGCTCAAGTATTTTCCCCCAAACTGTTTCTATTGTTGATAACAATGTCTAACTAAGGTACCTTGACATGGTCAAATTACCATCTGCACTCTTGTGACTTCGACACCTTAGTCTGTTAAGATGCTCTCTTCTATCTTGGGTAAATCGAATTGGGCAAACATATTTTTTCCGGCTTCTTCAAATTCCCTTAGTATTGTCTCTCTTCTCCGCTCAGACCGGACTTATATGCAAGCCTGAAAGGGCTTAGGCGTGACGATGGTACCGTCAGTGTAGCCCGTCATCGGATCAAGATTCATTGCCACAGGGCGCCCTTGCTCATCCTTTAGAGCAGAAATGTTAAAGGCCCAAAGTACCTTAGAAAAAGTAGTGAACAATAATCTCTCAGCGATCTCCATTCCTGCGCAAATCCGACGTCCAAAGCCATACACATAATGATCTCGTTTGTTTTCATCTGCAATATTAGCATAGCCCTGTGCCAACTTTGTCATTCCCTCGTAGTGGTCTGGATTAAATTCTTCAGGACGTTCAAACTTATTAGCATCTAAATGAAGTCCCATAATATTGGCAATAATTATAGCCCCCTTGGGCACCAGTTTTCCATCAATTCAAATATCTAAGTGGCAAGTAAGTAAGTACAATGTGAAATCAAAAGGGAGGGTTCCGCTACCTTCGAGGGCTTTATGAGGAAATGCAATAGGTATAGCTGGTCGAATGCGCTGTGTCTCTTTGATGAGTTGGTTGATAAATGGCAACTTTGGGAAATCATCCCAAACCGGGGACTGGTCTTCGCCAACTACCATATCGATCTCGGCGTGGGCTCTCTTCAGGCAATCCGGATAGGCATAGAGCATTTATATCAAGGTAATCAGTACCGAGGAGGTTGTATCTGTCCGAGCATCTAGAATGGATCTTGTTAAATACATAAGTTCATGAAACAAGAACTTGTATTCCTTATTGTCAATACATCTATCGGCAAAGGTGTCTTTCGGGGCTTTGGTTTTCCGGCGCTCTATCACCGCTTCAAGAATAGAAGTATATAGCTTATCGCTTGCTTTTCCCAAGTCCGTACATAGAGTGACCCAGTTACCCAAGAGCCGTTCGGGTACGAGTTTGAGGAACGGGAAAATATCGACTGGTGGTAATTTTCCTGGGACGATAAGAGACGTAGTTTGAGTGGTGATTTTGGTGATTGCTACCAAATGAGGAGTCTCATGGTTCGTAGTTCGTATCCCATAAGCTAGTTAGGTTAGCACTATACTCCTTTTGTGTGTCTCCCCCACCGAGGGATTGATGGAAGACTTACTCGTACTCATTGTGAAACTATTAGCATATCTATGGGCATAGTGTAGAAAGTTACCCGGGTCTACCATAAGGTCTCGGAGCAGCTGGGTTGCTTCTGCATTAAGGATACACAAGTGACTCCTGTCGATAGCAGGATCTCCAAAATATTGATGTAGCAACTTTTTATAAATGCAGTACATAGGAGCATTGGGTTGCTAGATAGTTATAAAATGGCCTCTGAAAACGAGCTTCTCAAGAGCATAGGAAGCTGGTCTACCTGCAGTGACAGCGCTTCATCTCTCCAATAGTTCTTTGATAAGTCTTCGACTGGAGAGAATAACTGTTGTTGTTAAGCCGATTTTAATAGAATACATGTCGCCATACTTCTTGGCCCACTCTGCTAGCTTAATGTAAGCCTTTCGAGTGGGCATTTGATGCAGATTTCCGATGATAGGTAAGGTTGGCGGTCCTATATTATCAAGTTAGATTTACAATGAAATTAGGGGCAGATGACCTTCACGCACCACGAGGCAAACCTTTCTCTCGCCTCCCTGGGAAAGTCAATAGGTAGAGTACTGAAGCTCCTAAAAGCAGCCAGAGCGGGAGTGAGTTGTTAATGTAACCAGTCATTGTCATTATCTCTGTTGAAGATTTACCTCAAATAGACATGTATTTCGCACTTTTTATTCTCTGGCAAGCAACTGTGTAGTAGTGGTTTAAGAAATATCCGACTTACTCCGCAATACACAGCAAATCGGCTCGGCCTAGAAACCATTCACCAAGCATCTCGGCCCGCGGGGAACCACCTGACAAGGCTACAATAGCCTGGGACCTCAGAGCATGGGCCCGGGAATCGGGGGCTCCAGAGTCCCGAGAAGAAAGCCAGGTTTTATATAATATCTCGACTTCGGTTACAAGAACAGACTAGGAAAGACAGTGTCAGAGTCCAAAGAAAAGAGAAACTACAGCAATATCCTACGACCAAGATGGAATCAACTGACCAGGTCAATTTCGACAAGCCCGGCACCAAGGTGCTGAGTCCATCCACCCTGGCACATGTCGTCCTTCGTACTGGTCAATCCAAGAGGATGACTGACTTTTACTTGACCTTTCTCGGTGGTCATATTACCGTGGGCAATGACTTCCTCAGTTTCATTACATATGACGAAGAACATCATCGCATTGCTTTGATTGGAGACCCCAATACGGTTGGCAAAGGAAAGAATACTGCTGGGCTGGAACATATCGCTTTCACTTTTCCCACCTTATCTGCACTACTGCTTGCCTACCGACAGCGGAAATCCCGTGGCATTTCGCCTGCCTGGTGTGTTAATCACGGTCCTACCACGTCAATCTACTACAAAGATCCCGACGGCAACATGCTGGAAACACAAGTCGACAACTTTGATTCGGTTGAGGCAGCTACTGAGTTCATGAATGGCACAGAATTTAAAGAGAATCCCATCGGTACTGATTTCGATCCAGAGGATCTGATCCAGAAAATTAAGGACGGTGTACCAGAGAGTGAACTGAAGAAGAGGGTGGAAATTGGTTCCAGGGAGCTTCCTGATTTTGACGCCATGTAGCTATCTTGGAGTTAGTAAACCAAATCATATTTCTACCCAGGAGATGATGTCCTCCACAAATTGACGTCCCTGACACGACTGATATCATCGACATCATATTTGTGGGGTATTATTGTAGCTTCCCCGCGCTCCCAGACCATGACCCCATGGGGCCCCATGGGATCAATCTGTCCGGAGGGGTCGGGAATTTCCTTTTCAATACATAGCTCGTAGTCTTTGCGGAGTACGCGGAGATTCGGGATTCCAAACTCGGGTTTCTCGGGCCCTTACAGGGCCCGTCCTTGTAGTCTGGACAGGACTCGACAAATCTAGTGGCGTCAGCCTTTTTTAGTTTCAAGATAGTTCCACGCCTAGCCCCATGATCCTCCCTAGTAAGGCGGAGCAGAAACACTTCCTATTATGGACATTAAAATGGGCCCTGGTATCATCAGGCTGCTACCCCTTGCCATCAATCTTAGGAAAGAATCCTTCTGTATTCATGTTCTTTTCTCTTTGACCCCTCTACAGTAATACATTATTTCCTTATCTACCTCTTTGGAAGGTCCATCTACTACCATGGCTCTATCACGGCCCATGCCAAAGTGTATTGTCGCGTGTAAATTCTGTCGAGACAAGAAGGTTAAGTGTACGTGAAGTCTGAATTGCCAATATCATCACCCAGCTGATCCCGCTCTAGGCTCGGGAACGCACCCCTGCTCAAATTGTGTCGTAAGCTGAGTTTCTCGGTTTTGAACGTCCAATACTGATCGAGTCGCAACAGACTCATGAAGAGCAATGTAAATATCCTGAGAAAACTGTCAGGACCAGGCGACAGCGAGCCCCGCAACGCTCGCTTGAGGCACGACTGGCTTCTGTCGAGCTTCTATTGACGCAGAATGCCCAAAACTCCCGGTCGTCTTCGCAAGTCGAAGGATGCGGGCCACAACTGCCTAATAAAATAACTCCCCAAGAACAGCATCTTCCTCGCACTCAAACCTCGACATTTGCACATCCCACCGGGGCTAGGCCAGATGTTATGCCAGAATCGCCTATTTGCTTAACGGAAGCACAAATTACTGTTAGTCCTACTGAGGGCATCGCACTAGGACTTGCAGCGAGCAATTCCGCGGTTTTGGCTGGGGATGAGATTTCAGAAAGCTCTGACAGACAGCCGGTAGTTCAAACCGGGACCGCTGAGGAGTCATCCTTTCCTCCCCAAGACATACCCCTTCAGATTACCCAGGCGACCTCAGAGAGCTTTTTAGTTGCTAACGATGAGCCAATGAATTTGGACTGGCCTTTGGTGGAGCCGGTGATAGAATCCTCTCTTAGACCAGACCAGTACCAAGAACAGAAGGCGAGTCAAGCCGCCCTAGATTGTCCAATCTGAACTGACGAATTTCTCAGGAGTTCGAGGAAGACGACCACCAGGGGATTATGTATGAGGCATCTTCACCAGGAGTTCTTTCTATTTGTTCATCGACATGCTCTACTTGGATCTGCAACCGACTTGGCAACCAGGATTTCCATGCTAGTGCCTACAACTTTTCTGCAACGATGACCAGATGTCTCAAATTAGGTCGGAGGCTTGGAGGGGAGCGAGCACCTGATCCAGACTTTGATACAGCAAAGAAATGGACTAAAGGTAATGGCATTCGATTCACAACCTTGATCCCCGCGGAGTCTAGACTAATGTCAAGTTAAACAGCGTTCTTTGAGGAAAGTGCTGAGCATGCTTGGGGGCTGGTGCCATGCCGAGCCTTTGAGACTCGTCTTGAGCAACATTACAAACATCCTTGCCCCCAAATATACGACCAAAACGTCAGCTGGTATGCTCTTCGCAATACAGTCTTCGCAATAGGTAGCCGGCTGGCTCTGTCTCCAGCTCGCCTGGTCCCGAGTTTAATGGATGCTCAAAAGAAATCTTGGCCATTTTTCGAGAACGCGTTTTCGGTCCAAGTTGATCTTATGTACATGCCCTCGGGTATTATCAATATTGAGATATTTTTGCTCATGGTGAGTCACGAGTGCTGAGTTTCTGCGGCAGTGTACAATGAGCTGAAAAGAAATCACAGTCGTTCTATTGTGAGAGTATTACAAGTCCCAAACTTTCATACATGTTACTGGGCTGCGCTACAAGATTGGCCCAGAGCAAGGGACTTCACCTTAGGCCAGCTGCTTACACTAATCTGTCGGAATCCGATGATATTAGCAGAAAATACCTGTGGTGGATAATATACATCTATGACAAAACCACTGCTCTAATCACCGCTAGGCCATCGGTAAGGGCAAGACTCTTGGTAACCTTGATGTTTTGCAATGCTGATACCCGCAGATGATCTCCGACAAGGATGTAAGCATCGGAATACCCACAATAGCACGCCCTGACACCGCTACCGATCTGACTTTATTCGTGAACACTATCAAGCTTGCCCAGATAGTGTCTGTCATTATCAAAAAGCTGGTGAGCCCCAGTGCAAGACGAAAGTCCTTCAGTAAGCTCGCGGAACTCATTGTGAGCTTGGATAGCGACTTGCGGCTCTGGCAGGCTGAATCGCGAATTGAAGACGAGGAGCATCCGTCCTCTGGATCGCATCCAAGTCACTTCCGAGTGATATCAACTATGAGACTGGAATTGAAACTCTGTTTTTATTGTGCTCTATGTGCGCTACACGGTACTTTTCGACGGCCATGGGAGATTCCCCCGTCGCAAGAAGCGGAATATCTCGCACACATTCAGGAGAGATGGCCGAAAATTGCCGAAGCGTCCCGCTCCCTTATAACCTTATGCCAGCTATCTCAAATCAATGCCGCCACTCCTATGAGGTGAAGTTAGCCTTGAATGCTAAGAGCCGTTACGATTAACTCAGTGGCTAATTCTACCTCAACAGGTTGGCAATTTACTATCCGCTCGTGGCGGTGGTCAATCTGTTCATCAACGTGCTGGAGAGGCCAGCTGCGCAATCCGCCACAGCTGACATCAACCTGATAGATATCATGACAGGGACCGTTGCTCGCCTAGAATATGCCACCAGTGGGCACCTTAACGTCACTTTTCCCCGAGAGTTAGCCGATTTTGCGCGAGGCCTTGTGTCGCGGATAAAAGAGACTCAGCCAGATAATGGCCTCCCATTGCGCTCGTCAATGGACCTAGAGCTATCTCTTGCTGAATACAACTTCAATATTCCATTGGACCAGGTATGTTTAAGGATCCTCCTCCTCCCTTTGATGATTTGCTTCTAGAAAGAACCATCTGTTAACTTTGTGCTCTGGTCTTCGATTATTAAATCAGGATTTCACATCTGTAGAATGTAATCACTGAGAGCTTATGGATACCACCTTTCTCTGAGCAGTATAAGCCAGTATACTCGGCGGTGAACCTCAACCTATCTTAGTAGTTTAAAGTTCTGTTTTCAGTCGCGTGGATCTGCGCTACTCAACCACAAGTCTTGGTGTAGGCAGGAAATAAATTCAGTCTTAAGATGATAGATTTTAGTTTTACCACTTATGTCAAATAATAAATAGCTAAGATATTTTGGTACTGAAAATGTATGTATGTATGTATGTATGTATATTTTTCGTCCGGGGGGCCGTAGGCCCCAAAAGTCCCCTACTGGGGCACAGGGCGTGCTGAGCTAGAGGGATTACAGTCTATCTATACGCTAATTACAGAGATATTTGGCCCTAACGGGGATTAGTCATCCACTACGCGAGATTAGTCTTCCCCCCAGAGTCCAATTTCTGCGAACGCGTCAACAAACTGCGCTCTATCCAGCATATCAACAGCACAAATGGCGCATCTTATCAAGCTTGCTACCCGTCAGCGGGATGATCAAGCGCGAATTTTGGTACTGAAAAAGAGCGGCTACTATTGAGTCCAGGGTAGGCATTGCGTTAAACCGTTAGTGTAGGGAAGCGGACCCAACCTGTGTCGTCCGGAATCTTAGGTTCCAGATGGGGCAAACCTGTGTATCGCTTAGTAACAAACGCCTTGCGCAACGAAAATCCTATAAGTAGTGATCTTGCGCCTCTCGGATCGCGATGAGGGGGTTCTGCGCCCGCTTCACGCTGTTAGAAAGAAATGATATAACCGAGCCTATAGACTTACCCGAAGTCGGGTGAGTTTCTGTGGGGACGCTGACGACGGAGCCGCTTGAGTAGGTAGTGGGCTCGCCATTTTCGTTGAGATCAGGAAAATCTCTAAGAGACAAACAACATGCCAAGAGAGCGCAGCACAACGCTAAGCTATAGTCTATAGACTTTATCAAGACCAGGCTCGAGAATCTATTAAATTTATCAGCTGGTGGGAAAGTAGAGGAGAATGCTGTTGTAGGCTGTACACCCGCCTTCGCTTTCGGCTAATGCGGTCCTGCATTACCCCAATTCTGACTGAGTGCTAAACCCGACGTTTATATTCATTTCCGAGCTGCAATCTATCAGCTCACCTGATTGCCGAGGCTAAGCTCGGATGGCTGTTGACATGCATTCCCCGGGAATCAATCCGAAAACGAAAATAGTTTCTTGAGGCGAGAGTATGAGCCTGCTCTCCGCAGCGCTATCGGGTCTGTCTGGCGTTTATACTTGACTTGCACCCATACAACAAATATAGAGAAAGACGTACGCACATCCATACATGGAAGGTCTTTTACCAGAAGCCAACCAATAGACACGGATATAGCAAGCCTGCATGCCAGTGAAAATTACGTCTGCCATTGGCTACTCAACTGAAGGAGCCGTGCCGGGTGTCTCGAGACATTGGAAAGACTAACGTCGCCAAGTTTCTGAGATATGTTAACAAGAAGCATAACCTTGATATGAAGGCGTACGAGGAGCTCCATCAATGGTCTGTTGATCCGCTCACCCTGCAGGACTTTTGGCGAGATGCATACATCTACCTAGAACTCGCACCAGAGGGTTCCGACACTGTCGGGCCCATGATGGAACGTGAAGTGAGTTGCGATAGTGACACTGAATAGCTTCTGATTATTAATTCTTGCGACCTCTACAGGACGGCACCGGTCTCTTCCCGCCTCCCACATTCTTTCCCAACGAACGAGAAAGTGGCCATTCATTTCGCCAGGGAGAGTGTGTCGGGCATTGAGGAGGTCACATGGGGTGATCTTCGAGAGCGAGTGAAGAGGACAAGAGACGCAATGCTAAACTCGGGTGTTCGTTCAGGAGATGTAGTAGCGGCTGTGATCACGAACTCGGTCGATGCCATGGTCATCTGTCTCGCCGCCCTGGCTATTGGCGCCGTCTGGTCATCATCGTCGCCTGACCTAGGCCCGGATGCTATTTATGGACGCTACGGCCAGGTCGACCCCAAGCTAGTCTTTGCAGACGATAGTTATGTATATGCTGGAAAGCTGGTGAAGCTCGGCCATCGGATCGAACAATGGGCAGAGAGCCTTGGGCAAACAGGAAACCAGCTACGCAATGTCGTTGTGATTGCCAATCGTGGTCTGGAGGTAGACACAGACTGCTCCAAGATATATCGTGGTTGCACCTACGACACGTTTCTGGGTAGAGGTAGCGGTCAGCCGCTTGAGTTCCAACTACTCCCGTTTTCGCACCCGGCCTTTATTCTCTACTCCTCGGGCACGGTAAGACAGCCCACAGACGCCGAGCCGAGCTCTTACAAGCACTCAAGAACTGACATAGAAGAAAATAGACAGGCAAGCCGAAATGCATAGTGCATACTGCGGGTGTAAGTGACCCATCAGGAGCCCAAGCATCCCATAACCTGCGTCCGAGCATTTGCTAATAACACAATCAACAGAGTGTTGCCTTGAAAGCCCGAACCGACTCGATTATCCAGCACGACATAAGAAGTGATGATGTTATATTCCAATACACAACAGTATGGTCACCTTTCTCAAGCTAATTGCAACTCATGGCTAATATATGCGGAAGACGTCCTGGGTGATGTGGCTATTGAACTTTATGAACCTAGCTTCGGGAGCTTCCATGCTCTTGTACGATGGCTCCCCGTACCATCCACGACCTACCATTCTTTTAGAACTTGCGGAGCGCACTGGGTAACTAATTAGGCCCCAGCCTATTTTAGGAGACTTGACCTAACTTGGCCAAAAGCGTTAGCATCTTCGGTACATCTCCTAGATATCTTTCCGACCTTCGGGCGCGCTCAATTGAGCCTCGTAAGTAGCGAATCCCCCGCATCGGGTCCGGCAAGAAAGCAGTGCTTACTCTCGAACTGCGCAGGAAAACAATTTAATTTGAGCAGGCTTCGCGTAGTGACATCAACCGGATCTGTTCTCTCTGTGGATTTATACCGTTGGTTCTACGCCCAGGGTTTCCCGCCCAAAGCCTAGCTCATCTCTATGAGCGGAGGGACAGACATTGCTGGCTCTTGTAGGCGATCCCCTAAACCGCAACTGAACACGATGTAGCTACTACTTGCTAACCTCTGACCGTCAGTTGTTGGAGGAACGCCGTTGCTGCCCGTCTTTGCTGGAGAAATACAATGGAAGGCTCTGGGCATGGCGGTCGATATCTACGACTCGGAAAGTATCGAAGCAGTTTCAGTCGAGAAATCTGGGGCTGCCGGGGAGCTCGTCTGCACCCAGCCCTTCCCGAGCCAGCCTCTTCAATTCCATGGACCGGGCGGCCTTGAAAAGTATAGATCATCCTACTTTCACCGCTTTGGTCCCGGGGTCTGGTGCCAGGGCGATTTTATCCAGCGCCTTACTGACACTGGAGGTCTACTCATGCTGGGGAGATCGTAAGTAACAATAAATATTCGCAGGCTATGTTGCCTTAGCTAACAACAGGGTGTCTTTGGCAGTGATGGCGTTCTCAACCCATCGGGGGTACGTTCCGGGTCCGCAGAGATCTATGCAGTCACCGAGACCTTCTCGGATATATTAGATGCGATATGCGTTGGTCAGAGGCGTGCCTGCGACAACGACGAACAGGTCATGCTGTTTGTGAAGATGAAGCCAGCGCCTTCCTTTACTCAAGACTTACAGCATAGGCTTAGGGCTGCCATCCGGGAAAAGTATACTCCCCGTCACGTCCCCAAGTACATCATCGCCGTGGAAGACATTCCCTACATGATCAATGGCAAGACATGCGAGATCAATGTTAAGCACATTGTCAGTGGCCGTGCAGTGGCGGTTAGCAATACTCAGGCTTTCTAATCATACGCGTATGGTTTAGTTAAACCATATATTACTCATATATTTCCCATATACCTATACCATACGGTCTGAGGCGTATGTCCATATATGATCATACGCGGGATAAAGTTGCTCCGAGTCAAAAACAGTCAGGTAAGGAAATCGGCGGCACTAGAACACCTTGACTATCCTCCCGGTCCTGAATGGCCTCCCTTTCCAATAGATCCATAAGGTATAAAGGATACTTGAATGGCAAATCGGTTGCTTAAGCTATACCTGGGGAACTTGGACTGCCGTGCAATGTCTCCGTAGCTCCAATCCTAAGGCAACTATCAAGATCGCTTCGACTCACATTGTCAGGCTTCATGTCAAGATCAAGTCGCTCACTTATAGCAAACAGTTAGTACGATCCTGCCTGCTAGGCAACAGCTGCTGCCTTGCAGGCCGCAACAGTATTCCAGATCATATAGTCTCATACGATTCCACTCCTTGAGATAGAAATCAAGTCTCATTCGTTAACCTTACCCGATTTACTGAGCGACCTTCTGACTGCCGTGACCGACCATCAGCTAGCCACGCCTCCGCTTCGCGCAACACTTCATGACGAAGCTAGTGGAAAGCCATGATGCCCGTTGATTGCTTGCGATGGACTCCTTCCTCAGCCACACACCTAGTGACCGCGAGTCCTCCATTGCTGCAACGATCGAGACGGCTTCTGAGATACCTGATAGGCAGAGCTTACCCTCCGTTGAATCTTCCACTTCAACAACTCCAAAGCGCAAACGCATCACTACGGTCGATGCGACGTGGCAACACACTCGAAAACCTCAAGGATCCGAGTCTGAGCGCGCTGGGCCAAAGCAAGACTTAGTGTTCTACTGCAAATACTGCAGCAACCCACCGTACTCCACATACGTGTCTACCACATTCCGTAACCACCTACTTAAGATACACTCAGTTGAAGCCGCTGGCTCGGAGCCAAATTCGACCAAGAAAGTGCGTACCAGCCTCATCAAAGAAGCGTGCAACAAAGCTGGCGAGATTGAGGTTGCTAAGCTTCAAGAAAGAGAGGAGCAAGTTCTTCGGAACGTACTTAATCCAAAGGCTGCAATGGAAGCCTTAGTCCAGCTGGTTACTGTCCGCAATCTCCCATACAATTGCAATACTTGGCCAGAGCTGTACGCTCTGCTTATGGCGGCAAATTATACTGCAGAAGAGCTTACCAACACCTCCCACGGCCATGTTCAAAAACTCTGCTCGAACTCATATGCGATCCACAAAGATATTCTCCGAAAAAAGCTGCAATCCTCACCTGCCAAGCTTCACCTCTCCGCTGACGTATGGAGCGCACCAAACCACAAAGCTTTCCTAGGAATATGTGTACAATTTATGCAGGAAGGCACGAAAAATCCCTGCCAGGCACTGCTGGCCTTGCCTGAACTTCCTGGCATAGACGGCCCTGGAAGCCACAGCGGAGCCGAGCAGTGGAAGCTCCTTCAGCCAGTCATTGAGGAGTACGGCATCTCACGCCAGCTTGGATATATTACAGGAGATAATCACGGTTCCAATGACGTGCTATGTCGTCTATTGAGCCACTTCCTTGATGGACGAGGCGTCGCCTGGAATGCAAGACACCGACGGATTCGTTGCCATGGCCACGTTGTCAACCTTTGCGTCCAAGCGTTTCTTTTCAAGGATAGCAAAGAGGCTGTGCTTGAAGCCTGCAGGCAGATTGAAGAGATGGACCAAGCTTCGTTTAACATTGACATGATGCAGGGTTGGAAGAAGCGAAAGGAGCGTGGCTGGAGTCAACTCGGTCCGCTCGGCAAGTTGCATAATACTGCTATCCATGTTAGAGCCAACGATTACAGATGTAATCTCTTTCGGAGGCGTGCCGGCAAAGTCCTCGGGCTCGACAACGATACACGCTGGAACTCATGGTTTCTTCTGCTCGATGCCGCTCTTGATAAGGAGGAGCATATCAAGTGGTATCAGGACAAGTACTACGACGCCCTTGTGGACGACTACTTAGCGCCACAGGATTGGCAAAACCTTCGCGAGACGCGGAACTTCCTACAGCCGTTTTGGAAGATAACTCTCCTTACTGAGGGGTATCGTTCAACGCTCGATCGTACATTATTTACGATGGACGTCCTTCACAAGCATTACCAGCAGGCATTCAACAAATACAAGATGAACCAACGGCTACTTGGTCCAGTACTGACGAGCTGGCATGTCTTCGACAAATACTACCAGCTTTCCGATGAGAGCCCGGCATACGCTGCAGCGCTTATTCTCCATCCATCTCGAGGAAAGGCCCATATGCAGAAAAATTGGCCAAAGGCATGGCATAAGAAGATCTTTACAGGAGTGAAGAAGTTGTGGGAAGACGAATACAAGAACTTGCCAACCGTTTATACTACTCCTTCCATTGTTCCGGCACTAGAACTGGATGAGTATGACCTGCTTACACAAGAGCTTAATGTCATAGGCACAGAGCCCGACGTTGACGAATACGAAACCTACACCTCCCAGCCACCCATTCCAATCGACTGCTCCCGCCTTGTCTGGTGGCTCCGCGATGAGCAGAAGGAGCGCTTTCCCCGACTGTCAAAGATGGCAATAGACATTCTCTCAATACCTGCCATGTCTGCTGACCCTGAGCGTACATTCTCTGGAGCACGGCGTACAATTTCGTGGGATCGAATGCTCCTTGGAGCATCGACAATTGAAAAGGGGGAGTGCTTAAAGAGCTGGATTCGCAGCGGTATAACGGCAGGGCTACAAGTAGACGAGGTTGAACAATATGAGTACATGGCAGAGGAGGGAAGCACCAGCGCTCTAGAGGAAGATGTGGGCCCTTGACCGGTTTGACATCATTTGCCATATGGGCAATATATGGTTTAGTTCGCCATACGAGAATAAGTCATACACCATAAACCATTCAGGTCCGTATGGCGTATGGCGTATGGTTAGAAAGCCTGACTAAGGCCGTATAGCAATAGAGGATTATCTTAAAAAGGTCTATAAGCAACTATTGCGCCAACCGGGGCATCGACGAAGGGGAGAGGTTAGAGGGATTAAGGGTTTAGCCTAAGCCGGTCTGGTCTGGACCCTAGTCACTTGTTAAACCCTATTTCACGGCTTATAATATAGGTACTTTATCGGCAAGGCCTATGGAGTCTACGAACAAATGAAGGAAAGCCTATATAATTCTGGGACAGGGAGTGTTACAACTAATGCCGTCCCCGCGCTTGCTTAAGCTAGACTTAAGGACCTTATAAACCTTTAGCTTGCCTAGAAAGAGAACAAAATCTCAGTAATGTTAAACTAGACTAGCTTTACTAATAATCTTCTATCTCCCGACCCTAGATATTAATCTCAGTGGCTGCGAGTTACGGAATGGCCCTGCTTCCTAGAGCCCTATAAACACAAACTGACTCAAGTTGCCGCTTTTGCTTCACTTCTGAATCTAGATAAGTCGTATGGGCTAGGCTCTATAGGCAGTTCTGATACTTTACTTTCCTTTCTTCTTTTCCAGTATTGTCAGCGGTCGCAAGGCTACTGAAAGGAGGAAGAGAGATTCCTTAGCCAAAAGTCTATCTGAATCCGGTATACTGGATAAGACTCTTTCGTAGACTTCATAGATGTCTTTTGGGAGATTATACAGGGCATTGGTCACCATCTTGGCGGTTCTGAGGGTACTAAGCGTGTCCAATTGGCACTGAGCGTATCGAAACCTAAACCTTGTAAGTAGGTAGCAAAGGAACTGATCGAAATGACTGCTATTCTTACATCCTTTTTGCGTTGTGAAGAACTTTTTCACCCAAGTCGCTCTTGGTTTGTGGGCTGAGTCGCTTAAGTAGACATTCCTCGCTCATTCTCATGGTGATGTAAAATTCAATATCCTTCTCGACTTTCTCCGTGCCCATATCTACCTCAATCATATTAGGCGATTCCTCCATTTCGAGATCTTCTAACCAATGCGTGCAACTCGATATTGCTGTCACAAGAAGTCGTACGTTGGGGTTGGCAGCAACAAGCTGCAACAGATTGTCAAATATGTCAGTACAGTTGAAGCCTTCATTTATAGCATCAACGAAGATGTAGAATTTCTCGAAGTTCAAGACATATTTGGAGATGCGTTAGAGCAATGCTTCAATAGACAGTATCTCTCCCGACCTGCGCAACTGGTCGAGGCCATGCAAAGCTTCAGGGTACTGCTCCGAGAGCTGATACGCAATCGATCCCAGGATGTTTATCGGCTTTTGAGATTCTCGATTGTCGAAAGTACAATACCAGAAAGCGGATCCTATTTTAGAGTTTCCTTCACGATATAATTCGAGCTGATCGATTGCAGTAGCGCTGAAAAGTTTATTAGACATAAACAAAGAGGAACAATGATAGGCTTACTGTAAGATTGTTTTACCGGAGCCTGCTACATTCCCGAAAGTCAGAGGTTCGACGGCCTTGCCAAGAGTATGAGGGCTGACTGAGTACATTTACCACGAAGCCAGAGGATTCTCGGGGTCCTTTCGTCGCCATCCTGCCAGGTCAGAAAGTCGCCGGCCAGGAACCAGAAGCCCGGTAGATTTCACTCTTTTCTGTAAGGCCTTATGGTGTAGTTGTCTGGGACTGAAAGGCTGAATCCAGTCTTTGATCTTCTCTCTCTTCTCGTCTAAGAAAAGATAAGTACTTGACAGATCTGTGTATGCTTCAGTACCGACCTTGTTCTTGAACCTTGCGAATCAGGTGACCCTCTCTCACAATATTTAAAATCTCATGCGATTCACTCATCAGAACTTCCATTTGTGATCTCGCTCAAGTCAGAGCTGTTCATGACTGGGATATTAGGATCATGTAACTCACGAGTTCTCAGCCATCATCATAACAATAAACCAGGTCTTCACACGTTCAATGTCCTGAATATCAGCCTTCACATCGTCTTTCACCCATGGCCACAAAAACGCATTCACGCGATGAGATGACATTTGCTTCTTATCCAAGTTCTCAATAAGTCGACCTACGAGCTGTGAAGTGGAAGATAACGCATTTCGAAACTCGGTTGATCGGACGCAATCTGCTATATGTGGATCTGCTGAAGCCAAGTCTAGTTTATAGAGTTGTTCGAGGACGCCCTTTAGACCTAGGAGCTCAGTGTAGAGCTTGCGCATGTCACTTTGAGCATCGTGCACTGCTTTGCCGTAGTTGTAGGCTCGTTGGATGAGATCTGCGATTTGGCCTACAAGGCTGATGATGGATATCGGATCCGCCATGTTTATAGAGCTCAGATGGATCAAGAGCTTTGCATTTTCTGCGATAGATATTCTAGATGCCATCGTGCGGGGTTGGCGAGCTGATAGTGGGCGGCCAACTGAAGCAGAATATCAAGCCACATTGTATGTATATTGAAGTTTAAGGCCTAGCCTCCGTAGAAATACAGACCAGGGATTGCGGAGGGCGTTGAAGAGAAGATACTATTGTATTATTACTTGCCCAGCATGTTAATATTAGGGCTACCTACGAATAATCTTTCGCTATGCTAATTCGCACATACGGAGTAAGAGAAGTGTTTCCGTGTATGAACGACGTTAATAATGCATATTTGGCTTTGGCACAAAGAGAAATCGGGGCCAAGAGAGCTGTGTCAGGCAATAAAGTGACTATACTGCCTAACTAAGCAATCTGCCTAGTGTGTGGCGGTCAAGGCGAACAACTGACTGGCCATCGACTAAGCATAGCCTAGGTATAGTGAAAGCGGAGCAAATTCTATTCGAAATGCTTTGTCTTCGTGAAGTCATGTGTAAAAGACTACAGTCTAATAAGAACCATCCCAAGATAGACGGCGTTTCTTCCGTCAAATTAATTCGACCCCAGCTGCATAAATGCAACCGCAGACGTGACTTTACAGGAGAACACAGTTCAACATAGTTCGTATAAAATCAGGAGTAACATGTCTGATATCAGTGTGAGTACCCCATATTATTTGATCGAGCGAATCGCCAGGAAATCCCCTACTCAAGAACGCTCAAGTCAACCTTGCCACTGTGGCTGGGGACTCCTGACGGAGCCAGGTAACGAATAATAGTAAACCTTTAAGGCAGATGTTTCAGCTGCACAGCCGCCTCCGTGACCCCATTTTTCTTCAGTCTCACCCGTCTCGAGCGCCTGTTCTCTCCTTCTCAACTCCGTATGTCGTGCTGGCTGTACATCTTTAGATTATAATGTCTGAAATGTGAGCTAGATGCCTTATTTGCGGTTGAGACCTGTGGCCGAAAGCATATGTGCGCCCAAAGCAACCCAGAATACCTTAGATGGACCCAGCGAGCGTGATCGCCTCCGTTGCGGGGCTCGCCACCACTGCAGGCTCAGTTATCAAAATCCTTGGTCCATACACAACTGCATCGAAGGACGCACTCAAGGTCGCGGCTGAGATCTCCTCAGAGGATCTTGTGACCCAAACTATCCTCTCTGGCCTAGAACAACTCATCGGCAACTTCTCCGCCGCAAATGTAAAATACGCATCGCTAATCCAGGTGGATCAACTCACTGCAGTGCTTCTCGATGGGGTCAAGCTATTTTCTGAGCTTGTGGCAGTGCTGGAGACACTCCCGCCGCTCGAACCCGGTAGCCCTGGAGGACGTTTATGGTCGCCAATGCAGTGGGTTAGGAAGAAGAGTTCTTTAAGTGCCATACTTATCAAGTTGCGGGCATTCAAGTCGTCCATCACCTGCATTCTGTGCATTCTTCAGAGGTAAGTTGCCTGCTATTTGCAGTTCGTTGAGATTTGTAAGTAGCTAACTCGAGAAAAAAAAAGCGATTCCCGTGTCAGAGCAGAAGAAAATCAACGCAGCTGATTTCAGCCGTGTAAACTCTCCTACAATGCAACCCTGATCTTTCTAGGAGAATGATGGGCATGGAGAGCATTTTCGATACAATGTCGCGGCGCCGAGCAACAACCCAGTTCATAGCAGGTATTGACGACTTAGAGCGGCCTACTACATCACTACAACGCCACTCTCTCTTCGAATTTGAGTTTGAGCGTGACCTTATATCCTCTCGTGTTTATCGTCAAGCAAAAAGAGATACTATGGACTTTTCAGCCCGCAGCTCTGTGGCCCGCACTCACGCATGGTCGAATTTCTCCGGAATCAGCCTCAGCGACATCTCTCAGATTTTCGTCCTGGCTCTTCCGTTGTACCCAGAAGATATTTCCAATCCACAGCATTATAATTTCGGGCACAACAATTTCAGCCTCAACCGTTACTTTCTCCAACTCTTTACACGAGATCTATTTACCATGAGTGTGTTGAAGTGCAACTTCAGCTGTCCCAGCTTGAATGATTTGCTGAATTTCAAGAGCGGGAATCCCAACGGGGATCCGAGGACGAAAGCCTCCTCTCTATTCTGATCGCCATATTTAGACACGGGACTCCTCTGTTGATGTTATTTGACCAACTCGACAGTTCACAACACGACAGATGGAAGGAATTAATCGCTTCGAGTCCATCTGACAGAGTTTCAAAGCTTGCAGTAGTCGAATTTGTTCAGACTTGCGTAAATCGCTTGGATTTCCCGTCATCCGACTGCTTTACGGTAGCTGATCTCATGAGCGACGACACGACAAACCAGGCGAAGGTAAAAGAAATGCCTTGAACAACGCGAAATAAATCGACAACTAATGAACTATCAGGTTATCCGGCTAGTGCGACTCTTTCTGGCGAGGCTAACAAAGACCGGTGTGTTTCAAGAAATTGTCTTCGAATCTACCCCGAAGATCTTTACCGCAGAACCTAACCCTGCAGGCTTGGCTGTGGATGTATTTCTCTGCGATGAGCGACTTTATCTCAAATGTCTGGAAAGCCTCTTAGAAGCGGCCGAGCAGATCAGGTCTTTGAGCATTCTCCCTGTTGATACGTTCAAAGAGGTTCTTGCTCCCATCGGTCCATTGGTCGATGTTCAAAGAAATTTCTTGATAAGAGCAGAGATGCTGGTTTCAAAGCCATACTTGGACCAAAATTGGCAGTCGGCTTTTCAGGAATGGTCACAGCAGCCGAGCAGTTATTATGCGGCTATCATTACTGCAGAGGCAGAATCGAAATCAATGGTCAGGACTGTAATATCATCGGCGGGTGATCTCGATGACGAGCGCCGGGCAATATCAAGCGATATTCTGGCAAAGTTAGGGCTCCCTTCCCAAAAGCTGAAGAAATACGAGCCTTTCCTTCAGGCATAGAGCAAATTTGGACGGCTACATTCAAGAACTAATATTATCCAGAATCTCTCTCAATACGGTCTCCATGAAACCAACGACATCAAATCGGCAAAGCAAAGTCTCGAATGGGTTAAAGAGACTGTTGATATTTCTATCATTACCCAGGACCTCAATCTAGCTAAAGCCGCCTTATCTAAAGACCTGGATTATGAGGCAGATAAAGCTATTTGGAGACTGGGGAAACTCTTGATGTTTGACAAAGTTGATATCGGAGATGCTGTAGGCGGTCAACTAGTAAAGGTATGCTTGTTACTGTCTGCTTGAAGTTTAGTGGCCGTTGCACTAATTGCCCAAACCTACCAGTCTCAGTTATATCTCTTCCAGAAAGGGATATTGCAAGCAACAGAAGCATACCCAGAGAATCTGCGAAGAGCGATACTGAGATATGGGAAGCCGTCCTCACAGTATCATTTCGAACCTCAGTTATCCATTATCCAAATTATTCAAGCAAAAGATGTGCAAAAAGTACTCTCATCATCTAGACAAAGTACAGGTGAGTGATACTGGAGACCTTAAAATGGAATTAATATTTTGAAGAATTAGAAGGCTGCGAGATTGAGTGGGTGGCCGGTGGTAAAATTATCGGCTCTTCTTCGCTCTCAGCTCTAAAGCACGTGTTGCCAAATGGAAAAAGGAGGTTGAAAGAATTGGAGTTCAAAATCAACTCGTTATGCCTGTTTCCAAGCTCATAAGAAGATACCCATTAGCGTTAGTGGGAGGAAGCGGGTGTGGAAAAAGATCTCTCACCTTTCAGGCAAGGCGCGACTTGATTCCCTGTTTTCATTCTCGCTGATACTAACAGTCGCCGAAGTTCATACTATCGCGTTTTGTCGATGAATACGACCACTCTATCAAAGACGCACTTTCTAAACAATGCATTATTGACGACGAAGTTGCTCGAATCGATGTAATTGACACAGCTGGTCTAGAGGAGTACCAGGCTATGAGAGAGCAGTATATGAGAGGAGGGGAAGGCTTCATGCTGGTATACAGCATCACCAGCTGTCAAAGCTTTGAAGAAATCATAGCCTACCGCCAGCAAATCCTCAAGCTGAAGGATGGGGATCACTTCCCGATGGTCCTGGTTGGCAATGAGTGCTTTCGGGAGTCAGAGAGAGAAGTGGAAAGACAGGAAGGTGAACTCCTAGCAAGATATTTTCGATGTAAATTTTCTGAAGTAGATACAGTATTCTGCGATAATGTCGATGAGGTATTCTTCGAGTTAGTACGGGAGATTCGACAGTATCACCGCGAAGGGGCTGGGTATAGCTAGAATATGGGCAGTTTCCAATGGCAGACTTATCACCTATTTGGATAGAGAAGCCCTTGCGTCTACCGTGATTTAACCCGACCGCAGGGTATCAGAAGACTTCATATCTGAAATCAGGAGACAAAACAAAATAGTGAAAGAGCCTGGTAAGTCTATCTCGAGCTTCGCAAAGTCTTTTTATCACTTAGGCTTGAGGTCTTGAACTTCTGCAATCTTCTAGCCGAATTCTTCGATACTTAAATACTGGAACTATCGTATAGTACCAGACCCGGGGTACGGGGCGCCGTTTACCTCAACTGTTTGCCAGAATCAACTCTAAATAGCACTCCCCAATAGACACTTCAGGTAGCATATCAACTGCCCACACCAAAGGCCTAAGTATAAGGGATAGTTATGGCAGGAAAGAAGTTTATACTGCATATTCGGAATGTTACCAAAGTCATAAAGCCTAATAGCTCTACCATAGATCCAGCCTGAGCTACCATTTCATGCCATTCAAGCCTTTACAGTCTCAAATCCAGTCCAGCTTGGCAGCACTGCCCTAATCTCCTTAATGTAAGCAGGAACACCCCCAGCATAACTTATCTGCTCAAACGGCTTACCAGGAACGCTACCGCCCATGTATGTACTCCTTGTCGTCGGCAAAAGACTAACATCGCTGAGTTCATTGATTCTTGCCTTCCACTGCTTGCTTGCCTCTGTTGTTGGGTTGAAGTACTTGAATCTCTCTCTCTCCGCTTGTTTAATAGCGTCCCGAATCCAGCGGCCTTGCACTTCGACGGCAGTAGGGCCATTCGCTAACAGCGTTGGGCCATGCTACGTAACATGTTAGTGACACTGTAGAAGATCAAGTCACAGGACGAGCTTACCGGTCCGTAGATAGAGAAGAGGTTTGGATACCCGGAGATTGTCATTCCTAGGTATGTATATGCGCCCTTTTTCCACTCGTCCTGCAGTGTCGTCCCGTGGATCGACTTGAGACCCATCTGGATCATCCACTTATTAGGATCCGATAATGCTGAGGAAGAGGAAAACACTTACATTCGTTATCCCTCCAGTCCCGACATCAAAGCCAGTCGCCAACGCAATAATATCAACTTCATAATGCTTTCCATCGCTCGTCTTTATGCCTGTTTCCGTAAACTCGCTGATCTTGTTATTGGACTTGTCACTAATGTCGACAATCTCGACATTGTCCCTATCGAGAACCTCATAGAAATTCTGCTCGAGACATGGCCTCTTTACACCGAACGGGTGAGGTGGCTCAGTAGGACACAACAGCTCCCGCTTTCGAGGATCCTTGATACGTGCTGACTGCTTCTTGCGCCAAAAGTCATATACCAATCGATTGGCTGCCATGTCAAAGAGGTAGTCCTTGTAGTTGCCGAGCCAGATATTGAATCCAGCTTTTTCCCAGAGCTGCTCGTACAAAGCCTCGCGCTCTTCAGGTGAGTCTTCAAACGTTGTGCGCTCTGTGAAATCGTAGATAAAACCGGCAAATGTCGTCTCGCGTAAGCGCATAAGTTCGTCGTAGACTGGATAGAGGGCTTGTTGCTCCTCTTTGCTGATGTCACGTTTACCCATGGGGAGAGCGAGATTAGGCGTGCGTTGAAATACAACAAGCTTCTCGACCCCACTCCTGAGTGATTTGAACACCGCTGATAGCTGTTAGCTAAGATAAAATAGCGCTATCGAACTTAGCAGAGAAACGTACCTTGCGCCAGTACCGATCACAGCTACCCTTTGACCGCTAGGATTAACCCCCTCCGATGGCCAGAAGGATGAGTGGTGTATTACTCCCTTAAACTTGTCGAGGCCAGCATAGTTGGGAATGTATCTCTTGGAAGCGAACCCGGCAGCAATGATGAGATACTTGGTCTTGGCGATGCGACCGTCGGCCGTGTGGACAGTCCATTTACCAGTGTCAATACTGAAATCGGCCGATGTGACAACAGTGTTGAAGGCAGTGTCCTTGCTAAGATTCAAGACCTTGTCAACGTGATCAAAATAGGCCTGGAGTTCGTGGTAGTCGGGGTAGTTGGTCGCCCAAGTCCATGTCTTGTAGACTTCTGGAATGGCTAGCTGGTAGATTGGGACCTCAGAATCGACCCGAGCGCCTGTTATACCTGATGAGAAGATCCAATGAGTGACTTGGATGGTAAAGACTGACCAGGATAGGCATTGAACCGCCAGGTGCCGCCGAAGCTTGAGCCAGCCTCGTATATAACCGGGTTAAAGCCAGCTTTGCGCAGTTCGTAAAGGAGGTACATGCCACCGAATCCACCCCCAACTATAAGAATATCGATGTCAAGGTTATCCGCATATGGTCCATCTTGCCGGCGCCGATCAGCGTATCCGGAAAGATCACGATGCAAAGCGTGCTCTGATGAGTTGGCCATATTGATGTTGGAAATATCTTCTGTAACAAGAGTGAACTATAGAAATGAACGGCCTGGATAAACGAATAACAAGAGACTCAAGGGGCATCGTCCCTTTATTACTATCTGATTGTATTCTGGGAGCTTTGGTATAGCAACGCGCCGGTTCCAGTCCGAAGATTGCAGCAACTACTCCAACAGTCGTTACACTGATATTGCACCACCCGGCCGGTTAATGGACACATACAGAATTTACCAGCTGATGGGAGCTGTCCGTACATAGCCGAGTTCTACAGCCTGCATCAAGTATAGTACAGAGCATTTCGGATATCATAGGGCATTAGAATCAATCAACACCTATCTTGGGGCAAAGCAATGGTGAGTTCTGACAAGTCGATGCTTGGATCCGAGCCGGATAATCCGGGTTCGGCAAAAGAGGTACCCGTCCCCCGCTATGATCGGCATCTCGGAGCTGGGGTAACGTAACCCCTGATGCCTCAGCTGATTGTATGTACTAACTTGGCGCTACACACTGTATGCATGTGCCTCGTGAGCCTCAGAACAGCCGATAGACCCCACAAACCGAAACTATCCGACATCAAGTCACTCACTGCTTACTGTGAGTCAATTCTCAGTTTCAGCCACAACTCTCGGTCACTAACACTGCCGCGCGGTTTAAAATGATGAAAGTGATTGTTTAGTGCCTGTTGGTGAAGCCATGATGACCGTCTGACCAATAAGAAAATGTCAGATCTTAATTAGCAATTCAACCAATCGACATTTGGAAAATTACCCCAGAATTAGCTACCTACAGAACTGCTCAAATTAATTTCATGAGTTCATATGATAGATAATTATACGAGACGCCGAGGTCAATGCTTCCATGTTTAACTGCCGTATAACGGACTTGAATCTGAACTGAAAAAAAAAAAATTTACCGCCCGGATACTCACGGTTTTTGCATCTAATCAGATTTCAATACGGTTTCATCCAAACTCTTATCGCCAGAGTAGCAGGACTGTCTATGTATAAGACATCTCCCAGCACGACAATGTAGCGTACCCGGCAAAGTCTTGCGCAATTCACTGTTATACTCAACAATGAGTTATATTCAATCTTGACACAATGGCAGACGATAAGACCATTCGTTTCCTTATAATCGGCGGCGGCTTTGGAGGCTTGGCCTGCGCGATTGAATTACAGCGCAAAGGCTGTGAGGTCCATGTTTTCGAAAAGGAAAAGAAACTGTCCGAGTCAGGTAAGTAACTGTGTAAGCACTAGCCGAATTGTGGCAACGGCAACTAACCCTTCGGCAGGCGATGTCATCATCCTCGCTGCCAATGGCACGATAGTCATAGAGAAATGGCCCGCCGTGTGGAAAGATTTATTGGAGACCTCATCCAAACTGGATGCTCTCAACATCCAAGACAGTGCCGGAAATCTCTTACTCAAGCAACCATGGGAAGAGACATATAAAGGCCACCACAATGCCTGGACCAGCCGTGCCCAACTTCAGAAAGCCATGTATGCAGAGGCACTCAGACTGGGAGTCAATGTCACTTTCGGCGCCAGAGTCACCGAGTATTGGGAAGAGGGCGACAAGGCTGGGATCTTCGTCAATGGGGAGAAACTCGAAGCAGATGCAGTCATCGGGGCAGATGGCGTCTACAGCAAGACCCGTCAGTATATCACAAAGGCTCCTGATGCTCCCAAGCGGAGCGGCTTTGCGATATATCGGTCGTGGTTCTCCATGAACCGCCTTCTCGACGACCCTCTGACCCACCACCTTGTATCACCTGGAAAGGACAGCAGCTACGTCTGGATCGGGGAAGATCAACACGCAATTGTGAATTTTAACACTAGTCTACGACGTATGGGGGCATTCGTCACTCACAAAGATACCTATACCGTGGAAGAATCATGGAGCTACCCTGGTAAAGTCAAAGACATGCTGGCCTGTGTCGAGGGCTGGGATCCGGTTCTTCGCGCCATATTTTCCAAGATCCCCGAAGATGTTCTTGTTGACTTCAAGTTGCTCTGGAGAGACCCTGTCAAGAAATGGGTGTCTGACCACGGAAGGGTAGTCATCATCGGTGATGCTTGCCATCCACATCTACCAACCTCAGCCTCTGGTGCTGCTCAGGCCCTGGAGGATGCAGCCGCATTCGCTGCTCTGGTAGAAAAAGCTGGCAAGGCAAAATTGCCGACTGCACTCAAGGCCTTTCAGAAACTGCGGTAAGTAAGAAGGCTCGTATGTACAATGTCCAGCATCTGACCAACCTTTTTTGCTTTAGCTTTGATAGAACCACGGCAACCCAGCGCATGGGATGGGAGACTCGTCATAAGTGGCACCAGACCGATTGGAAGGCAGTTCGGGAGAACCCCGAGTATCTCAAGCTGCCGCAGCCAGACTGGCTATACGGAGCAGACGCAGAAGCTTACTCGCATAAGAACTGGGATGCAGTGGTTGAACACCTGGAGAAGGGGGCGCCTTTCAAGAACACCAATGTGCCTCCTGGCTATGAGTATGATGATTGGTCGATTGACGAGATGATAGAGATGGACAAAGATATTGTCGACGAAAGCACGTACCTTGTAAAGTAGGGGTCTCAGTTGGCCGCTTTAAAGTGCGCTCTTTAGCTAGCATTATGGTATTTTGGTCAAACATATGAGTCGGGGTCATTGTATTTGGGGGCGTGAGGCTGAATAATACCTACCCCTGCATGTGATCCCTTAAATGGAGTGTTGTTTGTAAGGAAGAGCATTTTCACTCACAGATCATACCGGCTATTCCTCATGATATGTGTGAAATGCTACTCCCTTTGCTCTTGGACGTGAGAAATCATTCCCAGTGACTATCAGTTCTTTCTCTTCATTGGATCCATGTAACACTCGTGTATAGATTATGACTTATTACATTATCTGATGCTCACCACATGCGTGTCGATGACAGTTTCTCTTGAGCAATATCGTCTGCGTCATAAATTCTGCCCAATGACGAATCTTATCTCGATTCGGTTTGGTATGCGGGTTAGAGATTTAACGATCGCGACTTGGGTATACATCCTTGTCAGAATTGCCAGCAAGACTACGGCCTCGATTCACTTGTCGGAGATATCTAATTATACACAAAAAACCACCAAGCTTCCAATTGTCAAGTAACAACTAGTTATAGTACAAAAGGAGGATTTCTGATTGAGTTTTTGGGGCCCCCAGTCCGTCCTGGTACAGGGGTGATTGACATTAGACGATAGCCGAAAGCTTCTCTCAAACTTTGTCCAGCACCCCACACAATAAACCCAGGAGAAATGCAACAGGTGTTGAAGTTTCATCTCGTAGATCACTTCTTTTCCTTTCGAAGATCCATGCCATCATAATCAGGGAGTTTCCAACTACCCGTGTCCTCCTTCATAATGTTCTTGGCAAGGACATCAAGCCTAAAGAAAGACGCAATAGCCAAGAAAGCATTTAGGAGCGCAAGCAGGAACGTGCCTTGTGGCATCTTGTGCCAGTAGGTCTTGTCCTTCTCAATACCATTCTGAACAGTGTCCATGAAGGGGCGGAACCGCTGGTCATAACTCTTCAGAGCCTTAGGAACTGCTTCCTTAGAGATACCGAGGCGATTGATGTGATCCTGGATCTCGCCAGCTAAAACGTAGGTGCCAACGAGACTGGAGGTTGTCCCCATTCCTGTGGTTGCTGTAGGGCAGTAGGCCGCATCCCCCACAAGTGCGACTCGTCCCGTAGTCCAGTGGTCTTGCCTGACAACACCCATGTGCTCACAGTAAAAGTCGGTTGATTCCTGCATCTCAGTGACCAGTTCCTCTGAGCGCCATCCAGCCGAACGGAACAGCTCCGAGAGGATGGCCTTTTCCTGCTCTACACCGCCTTTACGGGCAGCCATGACTCGTTCTGAGTCAGTTTGACCAACCAGGTATACCTGGACGCTGTCTGGCTTGTGCCTTCGTGTGAATAAGAGTCGTTTGCCCGGAGCGATATAGGCGGTCCCATTGTACGTCTCTCCATCCTTGATATGGCGAGGGATGGTGAAGTAGCCAGCGTAGACCCCAAGAAGATTGATAGGATCTTTGGTGTCAGGACCCAGCATCTGTTTTCGAGTACGAGACCACTGCCCGTCTGCACCGATGAGAAGGTCGTAGCGGTCCTTCTGACCATTCGACAGCCGAACCTCAACAGAATCACTCAACTGTTCGAAGCCGTCGACAGTTGTCTCAAAAAGGAATCGTACACGATCTCTGACGTTCTCGTACAAGAGGTTGATAAGATAACCTCTCATAATCTCATAATCCGTTGTAAAACTCTGGAGTCCCTCGCCGGACCTGTTTGCAGGAAAGTATGCGACTACTTTACCGTTACTATTGACAAACTCCAGTCCTTCCTCCTTGACTGATACACCACGGAAAGCAGTCTCGAGCCCCATCCTCTTCAGGACCTCAATTCCATGCCCTCGGATATCAATCTGTAAACCAGTGGACCTTAGGTCAGGAAACCGCTCAATGATTGTAACATCATGATGTTGTGAGAGCCAGAAGGCGAGGGCTGTGCCAGCAATGCCTGCGCCGCAGATAACGATCCTGAGACGGGCCATAACGGTAGTTGTTGAGTAGTATATGTTTGAGAGTGAGTAAGAGTGGGTGTGAAGATCAACTGTTGCAAGGTATGGAATATCAGAATCAAAGCGAACTAACGATATGTAACAGTACAGCAACGAGAACTTGTTCCTTTCGCTCCAGAATAACAGCGTCTTATAAAGTCTAGAATGGGGACTTTCGGCCGTATTCCTCTCTTAGTTGACGGTGTTTTGCTATATTAGACCCCTTTATAGAAGGACGGCCGGACCGTTAAGCGGCCCCGGCTAAGCTCCACGAAATGGATACAGATGGCTAGTGCGGTTGAAGCGGACTGTGGCCGATCGGCAGTGCATCGACAAGTGGTAAAAGGAATACAAGTACACAGTGTTTAGTTGTTAAATGCTTACGATGCGAGATGCGAGATGAAGCTGAAAGTGGATACACGTACGTCCTAAATCTGTCAGACATTACGTGTATTCGGTCCATTGATCCAGATTGGTATATTCATGTTATGTTCTGTTGAGTTCTGCCCCTTAAGAGGTTTTACCATTTCGGTTGTAATCTTAAAATATCCCTGCTTGCACGTGAGACCCCAGCACCTGTTCAACAAAATCTGACTAGGGGGAAGAAAACACCGAGCTTGGGACGTTGTTCTCTAGGCGAGTTATCGAGTTCGGTGTATTCTTCTCCCGGTAATTTCGCAAGTTATGGGCCTGTGGCCTGGCGGGTCTGCCTCGGACAGTCGTGGGTAGTTTCGGGGGCGAGACTAGATCAGATTAGAGGAGATGCCGGCATCGGATCATGATCAGTAATAGACGACGTACAGTATGCGGTATCGCACGGGTTGCAGGAGATGCCGATGCCAAAACATTGGTTGTTTTGGCAGTGGAATGCTGGTCAAGCCAGGGTCAGAGCATTCCACGCAGCCAAAGACTGGGGTTTGATCCGACTATGGCGCCATGTTGATTAAATGTCTCATGTGAAGCTGGCAGATGAATTGATTAACATCTGAAAATAAATATAGGTGCTCTATCGCAGTCAACTACACTGTACAAGCATTTGTAGACCCTCTCTGCAGTAACGGTGGCTGCACTTCCATCTACTACTCACACGACCAGTTTCGCAATTCTTCCCTGCAATAATACAAAGCACATTTGCTTGTTTATTGGGTGCACAGGCAGGTGCTCTCGTTTCATGTTGGTCGATGCTTTAAATGAGCATATGCCGTTCGCATTAACGATACCATTGATGATTGATTTTAGATACTTTACAGACAAACTCCGGGTTTTCAACAACCCTATCAATTTCCGCCATAAGTACAATTTGCGGTTTAATACACGCACGAGGTGAGACGCGCGGTCTGCAGCAGCTCTTGGCTAGATATTCTCATAACAAGTCGGCCAAATGTCTGATCCAAAGCATCGGGACTCTCAGTACCCTTTTCATCCAGATGCATCCCAAGGAGAGCCAATTGACTGCCACAGAGGATCAGCACCGGTTAGACCGCCAGATGCATCCAAGGTAGACCAAGGCATAGCGAGATCTGCCGGGAGACCAATCATGGCGAACATGTCTTGATTAAAGTTGTTTCCAAATAACAAGGGTTGTGAAGCCGCCATCGCATCTACTACTGCTGGTGACTCGCCGAGACCTTGCATTACCTGCACGTCCATAGCGTGATCAGAGTCATTCGATGGTGAGAAAAACACATTCGCATCCTCCTGAAGTCTTCGTACGTAAGAATGTAAAAATCCCTGCGTGTCGCGTGGGACATCCATCTCGTCCATGTCGGCGTCTCCCAACGCTTTCACGCATCGCTCCATGACAATCAAGGACGCTTGCACATCTTCTCTGCTGGTGCAAAGAGTTATGGCCTTGAAGAGATATACAAAGGCGGACAAGATGCATTGAAGCTGACGGATGGGGATGAAGCGCAAGCGACCCTCGGCTGCCATGGCTACTGCAGTCTGGAGGATGATGTTGCTGTTGGTCATGACTTGATGGATAAATGCAAAATCCTCGGGAAGATAACAAGTCGATAGTAGCTCGAGTCGATCATTTCTCAGGCATGTAAAGTTTTGAGATCGCGTTCTCTCAAGAACTGCTTGAATGGCCAGGGCATGTGTATAGGTTTTTAGATTATGATACTCAATGAGCAATAGTCTTTGAATATCTTGTTCCATAGCTTTATTAAGATGTGTCAGCATCATTTCGGCTTCAGACCAGATAAAAGATCCGAAATAAGATAAAGGCAATGGCCCAGTAAACTCACCTGACTGTGATGCCACAAAGTCATCGTACCATTTCGTCAGCGTTACTGAAAAGCTCTGCAATAGGACAATATAATCACCGTTACGCAGGTGGTCCTTTGTGCTGGAAGAAGATTGGAAGAACATGACAGACGCAGTCCGGCTCAGCCGGACCAGCCCAAACCATAGCTCCATGGCCAAATCGCAGCTCTCGGCTCCACGGCGGCCGAATGCGTCATTAGGCAATATAGCCCTGGTCAGAATGATGTCTTGTGTGAAAGTATTCTGGAATCCTATGCGGACAGAAAGATTGGTGACGTAGACGTAAAGCAGCTTTCTAGTTCGGAGAGGACCCAACCATTCCTTTTCCTCGGCGTCATTAGGGCCGGAAGGGTCTACAAAGACCCCGGCCTCGTGTGCGAGATTCAAGGCTTGGCCTACCATCATCCACGAGAAGCGATCAGATTGCTTGGCCCGATCTAGGAGATCCTTCTCATACCTTGCCGGACATGATTGCTCTCGACTTTCAGACGGCCATTGATTTGATCCCTTGGGCTCTCTGCCTTCCCACATGTCACTCTGGGAAGAACAGGCGAACAATGATCGTAGGGATCGAGGATGCCATTCCGATAGCAACAGAAGGCTTTGTATGGTGCCTAGGGTACGATCACCTCTCAGGTGCTTTTCTCGCCCGTACATGAGCAGTTGAATGAGACGCTCACATTGCTGCCATAGCCGATGGTAAATGAGATAGCTCCTACCCAAGCCACCAGGTCCTGGAAGGGTAAAAAAGCGTGAGGCAATCATCAAAATGGTGGTGCATAGCATTGGTTCTTGGGCGATTTTGGCATGCCTAGACCCGCCAGATTCAGTCTCACTCATAGCCAGGGCAGGGCAAAAAGGCGCGAGATGACGATAAAACCTGCCCAAGTATTAGTTACTAATAGCAATGCATGCAGTTGATAGAACCAACATATCAAAGTAGGTCAGGGCCTCTCGATCGGTAAACCAGCCTAGCCGCACGAAGGGGATCTTGCTCCATACGTCTTGTGCTTCATCATCCATTTGGGACAGTTCATGCACGATTGGCGGATGCCATAGCTTGCCGTACTCGTCGCGCTTGTGCGGATTCCTGGGTATCGGTGGTGGAGCGGATAATGTAGACGATCCAGCAGAGCTGCCTCCCTGATCATTGAATAAAGCTAGTGTTTCATTTGGGCAGATTGTCCGTTCCAGGAGTGAGGTGGGAGATTGAGCCGGTACTTGCAGATGCGGCTGCGCGCTGTTGGAAGGTCTTCGCTGGGCGTGTGCATTTACATTTGCATTTGCAGGCTCTGGCCCTTCGGGTACAGATGATGCATTATCGCGGCTGGTGTCTTGGGATGCTGTAGTATCAGAATGATTGGCATCGATATCGGGATTGACGTTGATATTGGTGTCGGTAGCTTGAGATTCATGTTGCTCGCTATCGTCAGTAGCTGCTGCGTCTGCAGGTTGCCGTTGCGCAGGCTGCCGTCCAGCCCAGCGAGGAGCCTCTCGGGTCCTTGGGCCTCTCTTTGGGCGATCAAAGACACATTCGCGATGTTCACGCCGACACTTGGCACATGGCGGTTCTGAACCAAGTACACATCTCACTTTGTGGGCTCGACAGAGAGCACAAGCCACGTATCCTCGCCTAAAATGACGTTGCTGTGCCTGTGTCGAAGACGTAGAAACGGATATGGTCGGCATCTTGCACGGTACATGATACAATGCGACACAGTCACAGATAATGAATATGTGGACTTACAAGAGAAGAAATAGACAAAAAAAACCTCGGGAACGCGGGGTCAGTCAGAGTGCGTTTGCAACAAAGCTTTAAACTTCCCGTCCTTACCGCCTTGGATTGATCTAATCATTCATGAGGGTGTTACCCCGCGTCGATCTAGCTGAACTCTATTCTTATACCTTGACAGGCCGACTCGCTGATTCCAATAAGCCGGGTCTTTGGCCCTTGTCGTTGGCGTCCCACTAGTCCAGATCTACGGTGGCAGCTTCTGTAAGCATAGCCTTCAGTATGAGTAAACTGATATCACGGTAATTCGAGCTGTACTATTGGCTAATGCCATCTTCTCGAGTGTGTCCGATATCGCCCTGTTCACACCAAGAACGCGGGGTACACTAGTTTCAACTTTCCCCAGACTCTCCGGGTTTGTAGAAGAGGGTATCATGGGCAATTCAAGGGATTCTATCCGTAGGTAGCACGATACTACGTAGTACGTACTCCCAGGCAAGCAAGCTACTAAGCCCGTTACGTAGAGGTGGCTTATGATGTAATTGGAGTCAAGGTAGAATTTATGGAGGAAGAGGTCATCGCTACGAGATCTGTATATGATTATCAATGAAATTCCCAAAAGTGTAGTGTTGTTTGTTCAAGTTATTGAAATGACAAATTGACGTCAGGCTCAACTGACTAGTCTATCAGAGAGAAGATTCTACCGCAGTATGCCCCTAGCCTTGGCTCTCTGTATGCTCGTTATGCACCTAAGATTTAAATCGTGCTGCAACCCAACCAGCGATGAGCTTTACTGCCCCGTCAAAGGCGTCCTGACTGTCGTCGAAAAAGTGCCCTCCAGGAATAAAATGCAGCTCCTTATCTTCCGCCGCAAGACTGTCAAAAATGCTACGTGCATCCGAGTTGAACACCCCAACATCCGACGTCCCTTGAATGACGGCTGATGGTGTATTATTCCACTTGGCCGCAAAGACGTTGAATTTGATGTTTGAGTCTTGCAAGCTCCACAGAGACAGCCACGTTCGCAAGGAACTGGTGCGTCCTGCAAGACCAATGCCGCGATTTGCTTGCGCTGGGTCGCCAAAGTAACAGCTGGGAACCGGCCTATCCGAGGGATCAATCGTCGTGTCTGTGAACCTTAGATCCGCCATTGTTCGATGGATTGGGAAGAGTCGATCAGGGATACCAGCGCCGTTCAAGCGCTGGAGCTCTTTCTTTACCCATTCGGTAATACGGTGGTTCCTCTCTATCTGAGCCGCACGGTAACGCTTGATGAATTCTCGCGAATAAGGTGGTCCATTAGCCGGGTTGTACATGTCCAGTGTAGGGTCAGTCTTGACAGGGTCATCTTCGTCGACAACAGCAGGATCCAGCCAATTTGAGAAAACATCCGGACGTCCCGTATGGGAGTTGACAAAGATGAAAGCATCAGCTTTGATAAGAGATGCGTCATCTTGTGACTTGGCATGGTAAGCAGCCATGAGAGAACCAACGCCAGAATTGCCAATGAGAATCACTTTCTGTACCCCAGCAACTTCTTTCAGCCAACGGACTCCAACACCAATGTCTTCCAATGCAGGCTCAAGGATGAAGAGGTCTTCCAGGCCTCTGAATCTGGTGTTCCATCCAAGAAATCCGTACCCGCTGGCCGCAAGGTGGCTAGCGAGATAATGCTCTGAGAAGTCTGCATTATAATGGGTGGCCACGAATGCAATGTTGGGAGTCTTGCCATCGAGAGTCCAGTATAAACCCTGGCATGTATGTTGACCACTGAGTGATCGCTTTTTCGAAGGCGCGTTCAACCCGACAAAACGAGGAGAGACACCCTCAGGAGCCGTGGCTTCAAAACCTGATACAATTCTTTCTGCTGACATTGTGCAAGTTGAGTCGTTCGATGTACTACACTGAAGATATTGTGTTCTGTTGCTGTTGTAGAAAACAAGGCAAGTTGTCTATTTGAAGAATCTCTACTATCTATCTATTGGTCATCGGAGTAGCCATATGGTGAATATGTTTACAGTTTCGCGCACCATGCTATTGAAAGTCAAAAAACTACAACAACGAGTAGCTGTAACCTCCGCAAGTATCCAAATGTCCTCCCGAAACATCAGGTCTCAGCGCGAGTTAACAAAAGCTCCACTAGATGAGAAAAGAGAAGAAGCTAGAAGCATCTCAAGACCACCCACTTGACTTGCTAGCATACCCCGGCGTTTCCCTGTGGAGAATGCTGAATTGACGAATAGACTTGGATGCCGTGTCCGTGACTATCCGAAGGCCTCACAAGGGCAACACGGAAAAAACATCGAATCAAGTTAACAAATACTCCACTGGAGACAGAGACAGAAGCTAACGGTTTCCACATTTCCACATTTCCACTTTCGGCACTTCGCTTTTACGAGCAGAATGAAAATACCGAGCTCGAATTTTGCGAGTTCGGTTTTTCTAACTAAACTCCGGGCCCGAACTTTTGGTGTGGAGAAGGCCCGAGCAACCCGCTAATGCTAGACTGGACCCTCAGTATCCGGAAAGTGAGTGACATTGATGTGCTGGTGGCGTCCTTAGACACCTTGAACGGGCACACGGAAGACACGGGTATGCTCTTCTTCCGTCTGGGGTAAGCTAACGTTTGCAGAATTACTCTACTCGGGAGGCCAAGCAACGTGTTAGATATTAAGGTGAATTGTGTATATCTCTTGATCCTTTCGCAATCGAAGGACCATTGAGACCTTATATCTTTGACTGGTTCCTTCTAGGAATTGAGTCCTAGAAAGTCCTAGATGAAAGTCCTATGATCTAAGTTTAGGGCTTCAAACTTTAATCCTGAACCTTAATCCTGAAGTTGAGGTGAACTCTCTAATATTCAACAGTTATCTTCGCGTAGGATCCTGGTTCGGGGTTTTGCACTTTCTCCAACAGCGTTTAGCGCTCACGGTACCCCATTTCTCCTTTAAGCTAGGGGCCCAATAGGCACACGGGTACCCGTGGGCATTATGTAAGCGTGGATAAATAACAGGGGCCCCATAGTAGTAGTAGTAGTAGTAGTAGTATTTATTACGCCCGGGAGAACGGACCTCATAGGGCCTGTGGCTACGCTAAGCTATTCACGTATTCCCCGCTTTTCGTCCATTCTACACAAAAGAAAGCCCTACTGCTCTTCCTGTTCTTACTTTTCTAGCCCCGTTTGCTTGACTCTGCTTGACAGACCTGCTTGAAGGCCAACCAATACCATCTCCAAGTGTTCAGCATCCTATCTTCAGCAGCTGAAGCATGGTCTGTCAACTTGAGGCTGTTTGTTGTTAGTAATCAGCTGTGATGTTAATATTAGTAGTCATTTGTTTTCTCCCTCTCAAACTCCTTCCTGGCTCAATCTTCCTGTCGCCATCGCAAATTTGACTGTCGCTCGCACCGCCTCCAGGTTAGGTCTCCACTTTGCTCCGTCTGACGCCGACTTTCCACCTAGAAAGAAGGAAAGGTTGCCCATCATGTTTTGTCCTACTCGACGCATGGCTTCACGCTCTGCTTCCGATCTTGTGCATCGGAACAGAAAATGCTCCATTGTCTCTGGTCCACATCCACATTCACACATTTCCGACTCTGCGGCCCCGATCTTGTTGAGGTAGCTGTTGATCTTCGCCATTCCCGTGCGGAGCTGCGAGAGCACTCCGGCTTCTCGTCTCTTGCAAATGTCGTATAGTGCTTGCGTATGTTTGCCTGGTAGGGCCCGATCTATCCGTTTGGAGTAGTTGCCTACATTGTTGGGTAGTTTCCGTTGCTGATGCAGCTGCGACACTGCCAGCATGAGCCGCGTGGAGCGGGCCTGGTACGGTAGCGATTGCGGCGTGCATCCCGCTCTGGTAGCCTTCTTGGCTTGTGTCTTTGCTTCACGACTCATGCTGAGGTCATCGTCTCTGGATGGTACCCAGATCATCTTGACTCTATTGTTTCCCTTTCTCAGTCGCTCGATGTGCTCGTAGATCTGACGGAAGGGACACGCCTAGGCGCGCCTCCACATCTGAACGCGTAGGCGTGCGGATTATGTCAGCCCTCAATTTGGCCTGTCGAAATTGCGCTGTGATGCAGTTTTTACTTTTGAGAATACTATGATTTCAACTGGTTATGAATTCTTGGTTATCTACCGGAATGAATGGCCTGCTGGGCCTCACTATCTGCCGCTGCCGCCTCCCAAATATCATGCATACCTCTTCTACTGGAAAAAGGGCTGAAATCCGACTTGCGACATCTTTGATAGTTGTCTTCCTCGGCCGTCGCACAGATGGACCCGCAGGTGGATAAGAGCACTTAAAATCGCTGCGAACGCACTGCGCACATGGGAGTTTCTTGTCACAGCGAACCTTTCGGCGATGACAGCCGACGCAGGACCGTTCAATACTCCAGGTGGATTGGGTCCGGGGCCAAGAGGACATGGTGGTGCTCGGGTTGTATTACGTACAGCGAATCAGTGACAATGCCGCGAATCACAACGGAGCTGCCGAGAAACTGCTTTTGCGATCGATGGCTCGGTCTTTGTATAGCTGAGATTGACCGAGTTGATGAAAGATGACTATATCCGAGATCGGGGTTTTCAATGGATGGTGATTTCATCGTGAGATGCGATTCGTTAGGTCCGATCTAATCTCCGATCTGAGCGTCGGTTTCGGCGAAATACAGATGCCGATACCGGTAGAACCAATCAGAGACTCGTGCTCGGCAGCAAACAAATCGCCATCATGGGCTTTTTCTCTATCTCGGCACGAGATTAACTCCTTGAGTAAAAGCTCGCTAGGATGGAGCCTCTAAAGGGCTTTTCGAGGCACTCATCTGCCGAGCATCTGGTACCTATATAGCGGCTAGAACTCCATGCCCTTGCCATCAACGTGACCCTCAAAGTAACAGTAACCTTTCGATCAGATAACTCTTCAAGATGGCAACTCGAGACGGAATTGCGCCTTCGTCGTCTCACCTCTCGGAGCTCACCCTCCAGAACCAGGCGGGCTTCAGCAACGAAAAGTCGGACAGAAATGACAAGTCAGACCTGGAGGAGGGTACCGCTACTGCGCAGCCTCAAGCCAATCCCGACGTGAGCGGCGCGCCGGAAGGGGACCGTCTCACTGCCTGGCTTGTAGTGCTTGGCGCCTGGTGCACATCGTTCTGCAGTTTTGGTTGGATCAACAGTATGTATCTATACTGTGTAGCTTTAGGGTTAGCTAACTGTGATAGGTGTCGGAGCTTTCCAGGAGTATTACCAGAACGATCTTTTAAAACAATACTCGACGAGTACGATCGCATGGATCCCTTCGTTGCAGATCTTCTTCCTCATGGCCATGGGTCCTATAATCGGAACCCTCTACGATAAATATGGTCCCCGATGGCTTATTCTCGTTGGAAGCTTCTTGCATGTCTTTGGCATCATGATGGCCTCGATTAGTACTGAGTACTACCAGATCCTGTTGTCGCAGGGTGTCTGCTCCGCCATCGGTGTTTCTGCCATCTTTCAGCCAGGTAAGATCCTGTCTATATCTTATATATTAGAAAACAACTAACTAGAGCCTCGATCAGCCCTTTCGACAGTCCATGCATGGTTCGACAGTAACCCAGGAGCCGCCTTTGGTATCCTCGCTACCGGATCGAGCATTGGCGGTGTCATCTTCCCCATCATGGTTACTCGCCTCATCAGGCAAATTGGCTTTGGCTGGTCCATGCGAGTTTGCGCCTTTATAATCTTCGGCCTTGTCATCATCGCCAACCTCACCATCAGGGCTCTCCACCCGCCAAGTCCTCAAAAGGTTACCGGCGCTCAGCTAGCTAAGCCGTTTCGCGAACCAGAATTCATTTTCTGCATGTTTGGCTTCTTCTTTTTCACCTACGGCATCTTCGTGCCTATTAATTATCTGCCTGTCCAGGGTCTGGATGCTGGCGTGGACCCGAACCTTGATCAATATCTAATTCCCATCCTTAACGCCGCCAGTCTCTTTGGGCGTCTTACATCGGGAGTACTCGGTGATAAGATTGGCCGCTATAATATTTTCGTCGTTGTCGGTTACCTATCTGCCATCTGGATTCTGGCTCTCTGGATCCCATGCAATACGCAGGGTGGCCTCATTGCTTTCTCTGCCCTCTTTGGTTTCTGCTCTGGCGCATATGTTTCTCTGGTCGCGCCTCTCGTCGCTCAGATCTCGCCTCTTCCAGAGATTGGATTCCGCACTGGCATTGTATTCTTAGCCATGTCTATTGGTGGACTGACCACCAACCCGATTAATGGTTCCATCCTCCAGAAGCCGACTGGTTGGCTTGGTGTGAAGATCTTTGCTGGTGTGTTTTGCTTCGTAGGCACGGGGTTCATCCTTGCCGCAAGAGTTTATCGGGTTGGATGGAAGTTCAATGCTATCTTTTAAAAGTGTTTTAGACGGCTAAGCGCTTATTTCGCGCGTGCCACCCCGTTACCAGTCCGGGTGTTGTTTAGCCAGAACCATAGGTTACCGGTACATGCCTTTCTGTAGGACTAGCACATGGCGTATAAAGTTGCCATTGGAATAGGTCACAATATGGAATGAAGCTGCAAGCAAAAATTAGGTACAACGGTGCTAGACAGGTAGCTAATCTGCATTTAATTCTCTACTAAAGGAGCTATACTGAAATAAACTTCATACCGACTATACATAAATATACGAGATGTCACTCGTTATCTGGGTCTCCCACTGGAAGTGTCATAACAAAATGGCAGTCAGACAAAGCCGAATATGCCACCCATAGAACACGGAAAAGCCTCGGACTTTTAACTGATGGGCTTAAAAGCCTCTATCCAACACGAGAAGGCAGGCTTCGCTTCCTCGTGTTCTTGGGCTTCTCGTTGAGCCTCTTCTCAGTGATGAGGAAGGACTCTGGGAACCAGTCCTGGGTCGCTTTAGTGTCGTTGCTCAACATCATCTGACTAAGAGCACGGCCACAGAGCCACGCAAAACACATGCCCTCGCCATCGTATGCAACTGCCGTCCACTCTCCACCGGTGGTTGAGGTTCTGTTCGAGGCTGACGGAGGTACCCTTCCCACGAAAGGGCGGCCATCTGCGGACGAGCCCTCAATGCCTGTCCATACTCCCCTGGTTCTTCCGAGGTATGCTCCCTTGGGATGAGTCTCTGCACTACCAACTTGCTCGGCACCCCAAGTATCGTAGCCGAAATAGTTGGGTAGGGCGCCACCAAGATAGGATGCGGTGCTATGGTCAGGGTTCATGTGGTCGTTGTAAGCTTGTCCAGCCTCCACCTTCCCATTTACTCCACCACCATCAAGGCCACGGCCACCGCCAAACATAAGTATGCCTGTTCGTGGCATCTGCACAGCATAGTCGAGCCCATTTCTGTAAAATGACCACGCACGTCCACCTAACAGACTGCCGTTTCCCGTGTAGTCTGGCCAGTGACCAGCTTGGGGAAGCCCAGCACCGCCTAGTTGAGCGCTCATATGGAGTCGTCCTCCATTGATGTGTTGACGTAGACCAGGGACGAGATGAGGTGTCCATGCGTTGGTTGCATAGACGACTTCCTTGGCCAGAATATACCCACGCGATGTCGAAACATTGAAGTTATAAGGCGCTGACCCATCATGTGCAATGCTCACTTTGTGGACTGGAGTAGAGGTATCAAGTGAGAGGGTGGGATATTTATCCAGGAGCATCTTCAAGCTGTGAGTGATGAAGCGGTATGGCCAGATTGCGGCCGCGATCTCAGGCGTTCCAGTGATAATGCCGACAGCTTCGGTCAACAACGAAATCTGTCATCGGTGTTAGTTTAAGTGACAGCAACCACACAAGACAGCTTACATTACGAGCTTTCTGCCCCTCGAACTTCGCAAGATACCTGCCTAGTTCAGGCACCTCCTTCTTCAGAACCTGAAGCCTCTCCTTAGCAGTCTTCCACTGCTCATCGTCAAAGAAGGCATCGATGCTATCAACTGGGCGAGCTTCTGCCGCAAGGTAGCCATCCTCAGGTAACTCTCGAGCCGCAGAAATGAGAGCTTCAACATGGGCAGCGCGAAGCTTTGTAATCTTGGCCGCCTCTTTGTTGGACAAGATCTGCTTCGCGTCAGCGTATTCTGCGTATGGAGAAGGCCTGATATGCCCTCCATTGCGACCTGTTGCGCCCGAGCAGGCTTGACGAGCCTCGAGCATGGCGATGCGGAGAGATGTTGAGTTCTTAAGCAGATGCCAAGCAACACTGGTGCCTGTCATACCAGACCCAATGATCACGATATCGACTTGCTCTGGAAGATGAGCAGATTTATGGTCTGCGACATGTTCGTTGGGTGGAAGTTGCCAGTAGGAGATTGTAGGGTCTTTGCGAGGAAGTCCAGGGTCCTGCGACAAAGCTGCGGCGGCAAAGCAAGAAAGGAGAAGAACTAGTCTCATAGTCATAGGTAAGTGAGGATCTTTGGAATGAGTTGGAATCTTGACGGATCTCAAATAAGCCCGACTACCTCTATATATACGCCATTGGTTAAGCAGAAGCCGTCAACAGTCCAGCCGGATAAGACGGCAGTAGCTTCCAAAGCACGTTACAATACTTAAACTACGGTGCAGTTAATTGGCTATTCTCCGACCTAATTATGACTTAGAAGCGCAGGGCTGGGAAGGCAGATAAAGCGACGGCGAGGTGGCATAGCCCGCAAATGTAATATAAGATCCAATAGTTATCATGGAAGCTTTTAGTAGAAGCTTATATCGTGGAAAAAATACCATGTTCTCATTACCCGGGTCAGCTCCCTAAAGTATGTTTCTATCGCTTGCAATCCCTCCAATAGCATAGTCCGCAAATTGGGACACTAAGTTTACCTTTACGGTCAATCCAATCACTGTCGAGATTTTTTAGCGAGGGACTCATATAACATTACAGACCTATCAGAATAAGGAAATAAAGTCCAAGGCTTTTTATAGCCTAAGTCATAGCCGTCAATTAGAGAATTTCGTGTTTTCTGGACCTTGTAATTGCCGAAATATTTGCTTAGAAGATTAATTCGTGCCATCGTATAGTTAGGTGGCAGTGCACTAAGTGCATATATTATAACTGTGTTTTTTTTTTCTATCTCGGGCTTACCCAAACTATAACCATAAGCAAGCATATATTATAAATACTCAATGCCTGCATGTAATAAGAGAATACACATCACACCTCTTCCAATTCCCATCCTCTCTCACACCCACCATTCTCAAAATGACATTCCAAGTTACACGAGCAACAGCTTCCGATATCCCGCGACTAATCGACATCTATTTCGCTGCATTTGAGGGCCATATCGACACAATTCTATTTCGAGACACAAAACGCAACTTACATAATACTCCTTCGGCTTAGAGGTCGTTAATTAAAGTAATTATCTCAAAGTATGCTTCTAATAATTGCATGATGCCTTTATAATAAGCTATTATATTAATAAAAGTATCTATATTGTTCTTTACGTGCGATTCTATCCCTTAAATGACCCGGGCTGCTAGTACCAAATGTCTCGTGAAACGGGCAACCTATGAGAACTCTCTCACATCCCAACACAACACAGCCATATAATAGTAGCTTTGGATGCATAAGGACATAAGTCTCTTACTTGAGACTGATGTCTATAGTATGCTCAAAGTTGTGCTTTTTGCTTATTTGGTACGATTGAGCTTATTGCCTATGACTAGGCGCTTAACGGCAACGAATTAGGGCTGGTCTTCACCTTGAGCAAATAGCTCTTTTCTGACGGCGAAGCGGCTTTATGCCCTATGCGACTGTTGAAACGAAGGAATTTGTAATCATTGCGTACTAGCATAGCAACGTCCTGCAGATCCTGTGGGTTAGCTCGGCAGATGAGAATATTGTATGTATTCTTTTCGCTTACTGTAAACCGTGCAACCATCACTCGTATATACCTGATATTAATTGGCTCGGCATGTCAATCAGTGAAATTTAAGCTCAACAAACGCCCTGTTAGACCAAGTAGAGCTCTCCACAATTTCCACTAAAGCCAATGAGATTGATTCTTTGCACATCGGCTATACGAACTTGCATTTGATCCTTGTCTACGGTAGCCCGCTACAAGTAATACCCCTGTGTCTCAAGCAGAATTAAAGTTTAAAAAATGCATTCACGGCCGACTCAGCCGAGCTAGAGCTGACTAAATAGGTAAGCACTCCCCCTCAATTATTCTTCTTTGTCTCACCACAAAACATTCACACCTTGTCTTCATCCGGCGGATTATAGAGCGTTACCACTACTAAAGTTAGAGCGCCACAATGCTTCTAGACAATCTGGCTTCCACGAACGCATTGACTGTGGTGACATTGACAGGAGTACTGCTTCTCCTTAGTCGCTATGTATCACCAAGCCTTGATCCACTTGAGCCGCCATTGCTGAAGCCTCGAGCTCCGCTGGTCGGACATATTATCTCAATGTTTCGAGAGGGTAGTAATTTCTATGCTCGCTTATTGTAGGTCCATCTTAGTGAAGCGTGATTGACTCTGTCATAAATACTAATAGGAAACAGCAAAGAGCGTCGAATGCCAATTTGCACTCTTCCTATATTGAACGGCAAACTCTACGTCATTAATTCTCCTGATCTTATCCAGTCGGCTTTGCGCGATAATGATATATCCTTCGGCCCATTTCTTGTTGGGTTTTCCAAGAGCCTGTTCGGTCTGAGCAAGAACGCGGTACATCTTATCGAAGACGAGTCGAACATGAAGGGAGGGTTGGCTATTATTCATTCCACCCTCATGGGCGAGCCATTACATAAGCTCAACCTTAACTCAATGAACAGACTCATGACTTCTCTGAATCGCATTAAGCTCCAGTCAGCCATTCATGAACCTAATGTATTCATCTGGCTTCGAGACATCTTGACAGACGCAACTGCAACCGCTTTATTTGGAGAGAAGAACCCATTAACAATCGAGAAGGCGAAGCTGTTATGGTAAGCTTTGCTTCGAAGCGCGGTGTATGACCTATGCTAAAAAAGATTAATAGGATTTTTGACAAACACTCTATATTGGCTGCATTTGGAGTCCCGAATTTTATAATCAGCAAGGCTACCAATGCGAGACTCGAGATCAATAAGTTATTACTGTCCTACTACCAAACCGGAGGTGAACTAGGACAAGGCGTTTCTGAGATCATCTACCAGAGAGCTATATATCTTCGAAGTATTGGCTTTACTAACGATGATCTCGCTCATATGGAATTGATGTTACTTTGGGTTGGGGTTACGAATACGGCACCGACCTTATTCTGGCTATTTGTGCATATCCTTACCAGTCGCGATTATACATCTCGTGTGCGGGCTGAGATAAGCGCGATTATAACTGTGACAGATGGGCCAGAGGGAAGAACAGCCACATTCGACCTTAAAAAGCTCGAGAAATGCTGCCCCTTTCTCAATGCTTGCTACCAAGAAACCCTCAGACTCTATCTTCACCCTACTGGTAATAGACAGGTAATGAAGGACACCAAAATCCAAGATGCAGAAGGTCGCCAGTACCTGCTGAAGAAAGGTTCTACTGTTCAGTGGCCGCCATCTGTTACTCACTTCACTGATGAGATCTGGGGTGAAGACTCTGAGACTTTTAAACCAGAACGTTTCCTAGATGTTACAGCGCAGGATGAGAAGAGGAGACGAGGCTCTATGCTGTCATTTGGAGGTGGTAGAAACCTTTGCCCCGGCCGCAGGCTTGCTTTCACAGAGATACTGGGATTTGCTGGTGTTATAGCGCTGAGCTATGAGGTCGAAGGCCTTAGTCTGCCTCGTTCGAGAGACGCTGGAGTGGGAGTCGGGCCGAGAATGCCCGATTGGGGATCCAAGAACTCCGGGTTTTGTCTCAAGAGGAAACCAGATTGGGATGATGTTACCTGGCTATTCAAGGACTGAAGGAGTTGATTAGTGTTCTAACAGAGGCTTTTAGCCAAGGACAATGCGAAGTGCTATTGTACATTAAAACAAGCTGCGCGAAAACCCTATAAAACACTATAAACATATGTTGCAACCCTTCCCCTATTGTGTAATTACAGATACTCCTGTTGGGGTAAAATCACTGCCCCTTCTCTTCATGTCGACTAATGCGCCTTATTATTATCTTGCTCTCATCCTATTCCCGTGTTAAATGGCATATTGTTCTTTCTTCTATTAGCAAGTCTATTGATCGTGGACATAAAACTCAAATTTCTTTTTTCCATTTCTATGGTGCAATATTCGAGAATATCGCCCTCATCCACAGGTTTCATATTTCGCTTGCTTACCCTATATAAGCTTTGCGGTCGTCTCTTTTAGCTGATACAGGTTGCTTTAAAAAAGTAAAATGCAACTTATCGTGAGGACTTAATTAAGAAAAACTCTTCCTATTGTCTAGACTAACTCACCGCCACCCCACACACCCCCCGTCCCCGCACACCCGTGATAGCATCACAACCGAATCCGTAGACGACTTCAATTAATTCTACTATAATGAGTATTTATTCAATTTAACTGAGAGTTTGGAAACTGATTTATGAATACTGTATCTGCAGTCTGTGTTTTGGCGGATTCTTTTTACCTTGTTTTCTCTTGTTTCCCTCGATCTGATGTAGTACGTTCTTTTCAGCCTGATCACGAGCCGAGATAATCTGTTCAATCTCAGGGAAAGCCTTGTTGGGGTCAAATTGAACGGCGACTCGGCCAGTGGGCTCACTTGCTGCTATTGACGCCTTCAGTACTGCTTTTTCCTCCTCTAGGCGTTGAATTTGACTGTTCTTCTGGTCGATACATTTTAGCGCCTTCTTCATAATACAATTGAAGTCGCGAATAAAGGTATTTCCTTGACTTTGCACGGCTTCCTGTTGTTTTTGAATATCGGCACTTCCTTGGGGCGTACTCCAGATCGTATCAGCGATTACTTGGGCCTTCCTTGGTGTTATAGGCCCGTTGAAGCGCTTGCGTTTCTTCTCCCTTGGCTTCAACGCCGCCAACGCCTTCTGTAAATCGATCGGGAAAAGCCCAGAGGCCGAGAAACCACTTATTATGTTCCTACGGCTTAGGGCTTTTAATGAAGCCCTCTCATAAGCTTTTAGGAAGAGTTGTTGTTGGTGTGGCGAGGTTGCTCCGTATGAGGCCCAAGAGCGGGTAAACTGGCGATAGTACGTTTTCAACGGCCCAAATACGGCAACATCGAGCGGCTGAGTGATATGTGATGAGTGTGAGGGTAACCAAGAGAGCCAAATCTTATGCAGCCACGCCTTTTTCATCAATTCCGCTGTAATATGTGACTTATGTTGGTCTAGGACCAATAGTCTCCATTGATTAGGATCCTTCGGCTTAGTCTGCGGTACGAATACCCCCATGAACCATCGGATGAAGATGTCGCTGTTAGACCAACCGGTTGGACTGCAAGTGTACTTCCAATCAGGAAAAACGGCTGGAAACCACTATCCTTGGAGGTTCTCGCCGGTAAAAACGACACAAGGCGTGAGACGCCGACCGTCCGCTGATACGGACTCGATTATCGAGCTCCAAGTCGTATTGTCGGACTTTATCCTCTCTGAGGAAGAAGTCATCACTGTTCCGGCTACTATGCCACCGTTGGTCTCACCGATTTGAACGCCGGTCTCGTCAACGTTGTACATATAAGGCCTAGTTATCTTCTTCGTGTTGACTACCCAGTTAAGACCATCATAGTACTCGGAAAGTGACTCCTTCGTCACACAACGCTTCCTCGCGGATTCTATGACTCGCGATGGCTTCAATTCTATACTCGAATGGCGGGTAAAGAACCTGTCAACCCAGTTCTTGCCGATATAACAGACTTGCCCGTTGACTGATGATAACGCCTGTGCGAAGTCATGGATATCCTTCTTCGTGAGAGGCTGAAAAGCGCGCTCTCGTTCGATAATATAGTTGACTAGGTCATCTTCCTGCTCTACAGTAAGCGACTGATCTTTCTGATGTGCCGTGCGGATGTCCTGGCCTCCGGCGCATCGATCATGCAATGTTGAGAGCTTGACCGAGTGTTTTACCGCCGAGGGCCGCAAACCAATGATTTCCACGTCCTCAATGGCCAATAACATCCCCTTTTCATAATCTGATAGCTGCGATTCCATTGCCATTGAAATAAATAAAAACGGATTTTATTTGATAAATACAGAATAAAATGAAGAATCCTGTGTTGATGACGCGTTGATGGTGTTGAAGTGTGCGAGGATCGGGGGTGTGTGGGGTGGCGGTGAGTTAGTCTAATAGATAACGCCTTCTCTATAGGACTCTTCCTTTTAATAGTAATAAATTGCATTAATATTTATATTATAGCAATTAGTTAGGTATTGTATTATAATATTTAAATTGTAAGCTAGATGTGTTATTTGCAGTTAAGACCTGTGGCTAGAAGTATATATATGCTTATATAAATACAGATAAATTGCACTAATTATAACTTAGTGGCTCGATATTTATTGTCTCTGGTTTCGCCAAGTTGCACCAATTAACAGCTGACTTGTTCATAGGTACCCAATATGGTATACCAAACTGAAGAATTATTCTTAAGGCCTTTAGGCTTTAGCATCTATACTACTTAGTATTAAGATTTATATAAAGCTATAATAATATCTCTTTGCGATATAGATCTAGGTAATAAATTAAATATAATACCTTATTTTTCTCTATACTTCTAGGCAGTATAATACTAATTAGTATTTTCTAACCCTTTTGATTTCTCAGCTTACTATATACTGTCTACTATCTAATACCTATTATTTAGCAAAAGTCTTCACCAATAGGATAAATAGGACCCAGAAAGGTTAAGTAAGATTCACGCAATAGTAATAACCCCCTAAGAAGATGACTTGTCGTTAGATTTAACACTTGGCGCCTCTTGAGGAGCCATTGGCAAAACTGATTATTCACGTCTGCCTTAATTATATCGAGAGAATTTCCAATGCCAAAAGGCAAGCCTCTACTGTCAGACAATAACGGCGGTGCCTGGCAACCGAGCCTTGCGACCCGTTTGATGTATCCGATTTGCGTAACGACTCAAAGATATATCGTCCAATGGCACTCAATGCAAGTAAAAAGGTCTTTAAAGAGAACAAATGTGGTATTTTTAATTAAAGTACAGGAGATCTGGCTGATATCCAGCTCAGATTGTGGCGGTTTAGGTCTTGAAGTAATACAGGTGACTGCAATAGCGAAGTTAAGCGAAACATTTGCCATTTTAGGGAACTGAAAAATAAAGATGTCATGGCAAGGCAGCACCGTTACATCGTCCTCCACATCTGGAAACGGACTCATTTCTGGCCCGGCAGATGACCATATCGTACCAAGTCCGATGCACTCTGCCGAAACAAGCAATTGATGGTTGTCGGCTGGTCTAATGGGTTTCTTGTTCCGACCACCTCAAGCTCTTTCGGACCCAGCGGAAGCCATCTCTAGAGTCTACCATGCAAAACTCAAACATGAATTAGACCCTCCGGAGCAGTAAATTCATTTAAGCGATTGGATATTTCACGCTGCCACCGGTTACTCAGGGAGCTCTGAAGGCCGCGTAGACCGGGATGCGGGCTGATATGGACGGCCGTGTTTCCCTCCTGAAAGCTAAATTATACTTTTACTAAATAAGCAATCTCGCAAGCAAAACTTAAATCCAAACTCTCTCCTAAAAACAGTTACATGTGAATAATGTGACGTGAGGTCTATGCAGTTAAATGGCAGACTAAGTCCATGTTCAGGATGGCATTCTAATAACTGTGTATTGCATTCTTATACTGTTTTCCTCCACTTTTCTGTTAGTTCGGACGGCGAATTGAACAATTATGGCAGACAACAACACATCTTCGGCATTTGATGGCACGACCGGCTCGGCTAAAAGTGTTCGGATCATTCCTCTCAGCTTTCGGGATACCTGGAAACCTATTGATAACATCCGTTCCCTAATGTTCTTCATCGTGCCACAAGTACTCGATGACGCAGCCCTGAAAGGCGCTTTGGGCGAGCTCATCAAGAACCATTTGCCAATTCTTGGTGCGAGAATACACCCTAATGATAATACGGGGCAGCTAGAATACCACATACCGGTCGCTTTCGACAAAAGTTACGAATTGTTCCGATGGTCCAGTGTTTCTATTGTAACAACATTCGAGGAGGCCAGTATCCTAAAGGCTACCAGTATTGGAGAAAGACAAAGCATCATAACCTGCTATCCATCAGTTAACGAGCTTGAAGCGGCTTGGGTGCCCTCGGGTTGGCCACTCGAGCGTAAATATGAAGAAAACGATTGCCCACTTCTCCTGGTACATCTCACCCACTACAACGATACGACAATTATCGCCACCAACCTCCCTCACGCTGTAGCTGACCAGTCGGGATACGCTACTATTATTAAAGCCTGGATTGACCTCGTCCGAGGTACAAAACTACCTCCTTTCCTCAAGGTCCCGGATGGCGTACTTGAAGGAGCAAACATGACGAGGAAAGAACTGCGGAAAGGCAGAGGGGACTATCGGCTTCAGACCAAGCGGCAGATTATGCAGGTAAAGATGGGCTTTATTCCTGAAGTGATGAGGCAGAAGAAGGAGGAAAGGAGGACTTTGCTCTTAGCAAGAACACTTGTTGAGAAGCTTCGGGACGACATGAACAAACTGATCGCCGAAAGAATGGACACTGGCGCAATTGTGTTAACGAACAATGACGTCCTTGTGGCCATTTTACTTAAAGTAAGTTGCACATATTGTTAAGTCAGCCTTAAAGAACTAACAAATTTCAAGCTTGGTAACTTACACCGAATATCACCGAAAATGGTCACATTAAGTGGCGCTGTCGATATTCGGGGTCGTCATACCGCTATTCCAAAGTCCGAATGTTACATTCACAATGCTTTAGCATTCAGCGCGTCTCGTTTCCCCATCTACAAAAACACGCCACTTTTGGATATCGCGATACAAAGCCGATGTGCAATCAATAGAGCAACAAGACAGTCGAGTATTGATCGCAGCCTTGCAGTAATGAGAGAGGTGGTCAAGAGTGGTATTTCAATGCATATATGTGAGCCATTCGAGATAAGCTTCTCAACTACCAACTGGTCAGGTGCATGGGCGAATATCGATTTCTCACCAGCATGCAAAGGTGAGATAGAGCGGGACTCGAGTTTTGGTACCACCGAGAAATACCAAAAAGGGGAAACTTTAGACATAAAGACCGCCTCAAAAAATGGACTCGTCATCCGTGAGCCAACTCTTGTACTTGGCCAGTCCCTTGAACGCGATGCGCCGTTTTTGAGATGTAAGTTACTTGTCCTTGGGCACATCACAAAACGGACTTGAATTTTACTGACATGATAACAAGACAATGCGCAGATTATGTGCAAAACCAAAGATGGTTACTGGGTTGACTTTTCTTCATCGGTCAAAAATATGAGGCTGATTGACAAACTATTGGAGCAAAATCCACTGTTGGAAGGCATTTAACAAAATGCCACAGTATGGATATGTTGTAGGGAAGAAACAATTTACAAAGGAAAAGCTGGGGTATTAACCTACTAAGTTAGTGCTCGAAAAACAAGCCTTTAGCGATATGATATTTCTGCAAATAACAATAATTATGGTAAATGGTCAATTATAATATATATAGACAGGACGTAAAGCCTGTTTATAGTAACCGGATTCTGCAACGCTTTGCTTATACTTATAGTGACATATCCCATCAACGAGCTGTTGCAGTACGCCTACAGTGGCAATGAGAAGAATACGCCGCCATCGAAACTACAAGTCCAGGCACGGTTGAGTGCCGACAGGGACTGGAGTTCCGCCCATAGAGAGTAACAATTTTGGCAAACGGGGATCAATTAATCAGTCGCTCTGGCTGGGAGATATCATCAGATTCCACAAGGTCGGAGTGGAAGTGTCTGTTAACAGCGTCTCCTCGCTTGCTACTGATAAAAAGTCCTGGCAGCTTAGGTATGGGTTGTCTGGCGAGCTGGAGATCCACAACTTCCCAGGAACCAGTTTCCCACTAGCGATGCGCTACCAGATGCAAAAGATTGGCAACACATATAATCCCAGGATGAACCTTTACTCCAAGGAATAGAAGTCTGTATTCGGAATTAGGAATCTTAACGTAAGTTATTGCAACATGGCGAATCGAAAGTGGGAGTACTGACGATTAGCCAAGATTTCGGCAGTTGAATTCCATACATCGATAGACGTAAAGAATTCAGACGATTCTTTCATGATTGGCGTGAGTACCGTAATGAATTTGGGCGATGTTGGCATCTTCCTTGCCGGCCAGTATCAAAATGTAAGAAAGTTTTTATCACTCGCGGGCCTGTGCTATATGGTTCCTAACTTTGAAGCAGACGAAGTCTACCTGGAAGCTGAGATAGGAAACATGACATGGGCCCAAGTCGTAGAGGCCTACACTCAACTCACTGGGAATACAGTTGATACTGCGTCCAGCAGCCATGACCTCAAGTTCGAGAACATTTGCATCATGCTATCCATTAAGGCATTGACCTGAGCGGAAAGGTTTCCTTTAACGGCAAAACGAGCCTACGCGGCTACGTCAAGTTCAACGAGGAGGGCCCGTTCATTAGTGGAGGAATCAGGGCTGCCGTCAGATCAGATTAACAATCAGATATATCAATCAATTCAATCAATTCAGATCAAATACGGTATTCTAACAGATCAATCAATTTAGACACAAGCATCTATATATCTGATATATCTGATATCTGTAGAAAAGATAGTGACTACCCTAGAATCGTCGGATTATCCTTATGTTCCGGCCCCGAAATATCCCTAACATAAATATTCCGGTCCCATAGAGTAGGGCACTTCCCCAAGAAGCAATAGTGCTAGAGGACTGAGTCAAGCCGATTAGCTGGTTATAAACCCTAGGCCGCCCAGGGCTCAGCTGGAGAGCAATCTAAAGGTAGATTAATTGGTTAAGTTACCTCTTTTTCCTACCTCTTGCCCCAGTACGACACAGCTTAGCCAGAGAAGCCAATACATCCCTAAATGTTTAGAAACATATATTGGTTATTAGGTTTCAATCTGTTGAAGCTCCTGCTGATTACAACATACAATGTCGGAGACCGCTTTAAAAGGCAGCCTTGCTAGCCCTTCGTCATCGCCGCCACCACCCACATTTTCTCGTCTCGGACCCCGGTCTAAGGTCATCGCTAAGCAGTATGATGCAGCTTTAGCTTTAGACTCAACTGCCGATTCATCCGTTAATGACCTTTGAAAGATCATTTAGGGCCAATAACGTTTTGTTATTGCAAGCCTCTTAGACAAGAGGAAAAGTAAGGGCAGGCAAAGCTGGATTAGAAACTATAGCTGGTTCCTAGTAGAGTTGAGGAAAGACAATACATCCAGTAGGGATATCTAGTGTTGCCGGCACTGCGATAATAAGGGTGCACCGCGATTTTTTAATGCTCAGTCTACATCATCGGCATCAGCTCATCTTTTCAAGTTCGTAGTACTTGCCATTTCCAGGTTATTACTAACGGTTTTTAAAGCTCACAGGATCACCGAGACCTTTAAAGCGGGTTCATCTGGTGACTCTTCAGTTATCGATCTCCAGAGAAATGCATCCAAGAAACGGCCCGCCTCTTCTTCCTTCCTTCTTCCTCGAACAAAGATGGCACGGATTAGAGAGCTCTCTGTTGGTTATATCGTTGACTAATCTCCCCTTTACTACCTTTAAGAGTACCTATCTGCAGGAGCTATTCCGTCAGCTAGACTCTGATCTTTATGCTCAGGTGCCTTAAGGTCGAACTGCAACCAAGAAAGATCTAAAAGACATACTCATCTCAAAGAAAGCGGCTATCAAGGAGGAACTCAATAATACTATTACCTAGATACATCTTAGCTTCGACCTCTAGACCTCTCCTAACAGATTAGCTTTTATTTCCATCTTTAGTCACTTTATCGATTAGAGATACTTATATTAAAGCCGGCTGCTGGCTTTTAAGAGGCAGATCGGATCTCACGCCGGCAAGAACATCGCTTATACCATAAGGAACGTAGTCTGTGATTGGGGTATCGATAGTAAGCTCGGGTCTCGATCTGTAATAATGCGGCCACTAATAATGTTTGCTTATAAAACCTCTACATAACTCTCAATGCCTCAATAGCTCAAGCAGACACAGAGGCACGAAGGATGCGATATTTCGGTCATATTCTAAACCTTATTGCTCAAGCCTTCCCCTACGGCAATAATATAGCTTCTTTCGAACTTCAGTCTAAGGCTTATAGCATACTAGAGCGGGTCGAGAAAGACCTCAAACACTGGCGAGCCAAGGGTCCGGTTGGGAAGCTTCACAATATTATCAAGTTCATTCAAGCCTCTCCGCAATGCACTAAAGCATTCAAAACTCATACAAAGGAGCAATAGGAGGTAGACTCATATAAGCTTGCAGAAGAATCAACCGCCGAGCTCGAAGTCATACAGAATAACGCTACGAGATAGAGCTCGACTTACATGATGATTGAGCGTGCCTTAGTCAAGCAGTCTGAGCTTAATAGCTTCATCCAGGAGTTAGGGCTAGAAGCAAACGGCTCAAAAAGAGTTCCCACGGCTGATATTCTGACGTCTGATGACTGGAAGGTCCTCAGGGAAGTTAGTCATATCTTAGAGCCGGTCTATAATATGACGATGAGAACACAGGGATGGGGTACAAGCGGGGGTCACGGCCGGCTCTGGGAAGTCATGACAGGAATGGAGTTTGTCCTAGAACATCTCGAACACTGGAGGGTTCTCTATAGGATCAAACTGCTGATCCGGCTGCGGAAGAAAGGTATACAACCCAGGGGGAGGAAGCTGGACCGGCTATGGGTGTGACACCAACACTTTCGCGGCAACCGACAGTCGGACAAATCCGGGAGCGACCCTCACGGCAGTCACGATTACCATCACGACTTCAAGGATACGAAATCACACCATTGCGCCGCCGTCGCGAAACGGCTCTTCCAGCTCGTCCACCCGCTAGCTCACAGTTTAATGAAGATGCGCTTCCTGTACATTCCCGAGAAGACTACCTGCAGGACGATGCTCGTTCGATGAGTAATATTGCCTGTATGGAGGGTCAGGAGCGCGCTAGTATTAGGGCAAGTATAAATAATGCTTGGATTAAGCTGAACGAGTACTATACTCTCCTCGGACAGTCGCCTCTGTTTGCAGCTTCTGTTGTTCTGAATCCGGATCTTGGCCTCCGGTGGCTGGAGACCAATTGGACTTCCCCAGAACAGCTACAATGGCTTCAGGATGCAAAGGACGGCATCAAAGTCTATTTTGAGCGTTGGTATTCGAGAAATGACGATGATGTCTCTGAGAGTGCCTTCAACACGCCCTCGTTGACGCCCCGACCTGAGCAAAATAGGTTTGAGCAGTGGATAAAAAGCCGGCAACCTAAGCTCTCAACAACAGGCAGTGAACTTGAACGGTATTACAGGCTCGAACCAGAACAGGTAGATGACCCCGTTCGTTGGTGGATTGATCATAGCAATGCTTTCCCACGTTTGAGTAGGTTTGCACTGGATGTTCTTGCTATTCCGGCCATGTCAACCGACCGCGAGAGGGCATTCAGTCTTGCGAAGCTCACTGTCAGCTCACAGCGACATTCTCTACTTGGATCGAGCATTGAGTCGATCCAGCTACTGAAGAACTGGGTTAGGGGAGGATGTGTTACTCTCGGAGGCCTGTACTCGAGTAACCAGGCCAATTAGAATCCGACGGTAGGGTCATGAGGCCGAGGGAAGCTTCACGTGAGCTACGATATATCAGATATCAATCAATCAATCAGATCAGATCAGATTCGAATGGTGAACTAACAGTTCAGATCAGATTTGGGTCCCAATCTGATTTGATTGATCTGACGGCAGCCCTGCATTTCGGTGGGTATAGGCAGAGGATTTTAAAGTGAGTAATGAATAACTGATTTGTAGATATTGAGAATTAGAACCAGAATATTAGAAGGAGAGAAGATGTTTTATATTCTATCTCTATAGTGTTTGAGATATCTGTGATACTTAACCTGACAGGGTCCCCTTGCCGATGAACGTGCGGCCATGTGCAATTCGCCTATCGCTCAACTACCTGCTCGGGACTGAATAAAACACCGAGAGTCCGGGACATCCACATAGCTCACGGTATTAGCAGAAGTCAGTTTACTAAGTAGACTCGACGCCCCAGGCCGCGCGCAATTGTCCTGCGACATTCTCGGCAGTCGCAGAAGACAGCAAGGGTACTATTCCATCATCGATCATCTCGTTTCCGACAGCTCCGCTCTAACAACTGCCGATAGCATGTGGCTAGTACGCGTCACCCGTGCAGTGTAGGTAGTTCTAGGCCCCCTCCCCTTGTTATATATGGGCTGCCTGTCCTCGTAGATTTAATCTACCCAAGAGTTTTTCTTAGTCTCAAGTCTGACATTTTATTACCTTACATATTCTACTAGTCTATATCGTCAAAAGTGAGGGGAAAATATGAGCAGCAGCGACAAAGATCTTGAGCTAGTTCGTGCCTACATCGCCGCCCTCTCGGACTTCAATCTAGAAGCACTTTTAGCAACGATACATCCAGATGTCGTTGTCAATGCTCCGTTTAGTCTGGAGCCTCTGCTTCCTCGCAAGGTCGAAGGCAAAGAAGCAATATCCGCCGCTTATCAGTCCGTTCTCAAGGTTATGGCTCCCCCGCACCTTTTCGACCTGAACATCGAGCCTCTCCAAACACCTGGAGAATTTCTCTGTACGTTCTCCAGCGATTCGAAAATCTTAACGACCAATTTACCATACAAAAACCACTACATTATACGTTTTACCATAAGAGATGGTTTGGTCGCCGGTATTACCGAGTATTTCAACCCAACTGTCCTCATCACTGCGCTAGGCGGTATCGTCGCGCTGCCCGGGGCCTAGGCATCGTCGGATTCTCGTTACCGAAGGCGAGGAACCTGTGATAGATGCTACAAAGGTGTAAAAGGATCCCCACTCTTGGCGTCAAGTAGCTCTTGGTTGATAATCTAAGCTCATTAATTGTCGTCGGAAACGACTAATATGTCCACATTCGATACTCCGAAGAAATAGCTTTGGTTCCAGCTAGGTGACTGCATAAAACTATGGAAGATCTCTCTTCGTCGACCATAGATATGTTCACAGCACCTGCAACTCGTGAAATCCTATATTCTTGATGGCAGTGTTTTTTCGTGCTCTAATTCCAATTTCTGTTTTAGCTCTCCAGGAGCCGTGGCGTATGTACTGTACGAAACTGTTTGCATTTATGAGCATCATTTGGATTGATTTTCGGGGGCTTTTTATGTGCCCAATGCCGTCTAGACTGTCCAACGAAAGGGCAAATGCGGGTGCGTGGATCCCAGTTTTCGGTGCCCAATGCGTCCGTCCGTACGTGGCGGAAAATATGAGGGGATCAAAAGTTATCGCCCAAAGATACTGTGGCTAAAGGGTCCACATTTATCAGGTTACAAAAGGTACTTTGTCCCAGCCAGCTATTGCTGATCTATATTTTTATTACAGGGGACTAAGCCAGTAACGTAGCTACCTGTAGGCCATAAAGCCCCTATAGCTACAGAAGCAGTATAGGGAGATCCCTCTACAAGAGAGCCCTTTGTACCTTTAAGTAGCTGACAGTGATTGTTGGTTGTGGCGGAAGTCGTCTTTGGCAATAACTTTTGATCTCAACCTCCGTACATTATATTTCAGTTTATTCTATACCTCCAAGGAGATATTCTTTGCCCATTTTGATATAATTACTTTAACAAGTCAGGGAAAGCAATAATAAATATAACTTATTTCCTAACCTGGGTGCTTATAGCTATTTCTACAATAGCTAATAGCCCAAAGAATTACTAACCCTTTTTGATCCACTTAGAAACGACTTCTTATTTGTATAACTGTAACAGTTGTATTATAAATACCTATAAGGATAAATTCTTATTTCTTTATAATACTTGTCTAGATAATTATCCCTATATTAAGTGCAACCAGCAGTACAGGGTAGATCCTTAAATACTATAATAGGGGGCTGTTTTTCTTCTAAATAATATATCTTCAATATATTTAAGACTTTCTTATCCCCTGCCTTGTATTAGTAAATATTTTGCAATGTTTCGCATTCCTCGGTTCTGCTATATATCCCCAGTGTTACGAACCTGCGACGCTCGCTTATCAAACACATTATATCAATCGATAACCCCAGACTAGGATGACGCGTGGAGAAGTAATGTTATGCTCAAGTAAGGGTAGTTTGAGTATAGGCTATCACACTGAGTTGGCTTTCGTTATTGCATTTCTTAATGAGACGAGTGAGCTCCCAGGACTCATGTGCCAGCGCGAAGCATCTCAGAAGCATTTACAACTAAGGATACGGCTCTTATAGCCCCAGTTTACCAAGGGACAATTATTCCGTGTGGCTTCGACTCAGCAGCTAATCGGAACTGATGGAAAGTTTAATAAAGAACCCTTGACGAGTGAAAGAATTCACGCTGTACGATGCAGCCAATGGAGTTGACTGTCGCCCGTGCGAATATATATTCGTGGTTGCTTCACGAAAGCTTTGAGCCTTGGGGAAATGCCAAAAGAATATTGAAGGCGAAGACGAGTGATAGAGCGTGCAGCATTTGCATCAAACTGTTGACATTGTTTCTACCAGCTTGTCAATAAAAAATTAAAAAAAACCATCTCTTCTCCATTGAGTTTTCGGGAGCAACGGTTTTTTTTACCTTTTGTAAGGTTGAAATCCCTGCCAGCTGGAGCGTGCCAGCCCGTTCGTTGATCGCTAGCCGCGGGCTCCGCTTCTATCCGCTCAACAACTGCCGAAAATTGAGTCTATTAACATGCACAGTATGCATATCTTGAGTAGACTAGTCAGGAAGGATCTGAGAAAGGATTTGGTCCAGATAATAAGGTCTTCAGTTTGAACAGTTACGTTATGCTCGATTCTGGCTTATGGGTACTGAACCCGTTTACAAACTTATCGCCCAGCACCAACGCGAATCAGGCATCATGTCTGAAGATAGGGTTCGGCACATGATATATGCGAGGTTAAGTGCGGACTTGCGGACAATCAAGTCACACTAACCATATTGCACCATTGCTAGTGCGGAGTTTATCTGGAACCAGGAGGTATATAATATCTAGAGACTTAAGATATATTCAGTTCCAGTAAATCTCATCATCCAGAACAACTCTCACAAAATGGCTCCTCTCGATAACCCTGCTGTCCCCAAAGGCTCACTAGTCTTGGTCACTGGAGCCAATGGCCTCGTAGGTTCCCACGTCGCCAAACAATTCCTCGAGTTTGGCTACAAAGTCCGCGGTACAGTTCGTGATGTACAAAAGAACGCGTGGCTTACAGCTGCATTCGACAAAGAATATGGCCAGGGAAGTTTTGAGCTTGTCGAAGTGGCTGACATGGCGGATGAGAAAATTTTGATTGAAGCTGCCGAAGGTACGCCACGGCTTGAGCTTTGCGACCACTGCGTAATTTAGTATTGATCTCATACGCTACAGGAGCTTCAGTGATTGCACATACCGTTTCAGTCTTGTCTTTGGACCCTAACCCCAACAATGTCATCCCCGGGGCCATCAGTTTCGCTGTTGCGGCCCTGAAAGCCGCATATGCAGAGCCAAGTGTGAAACGCTTTGTTTTCACTTCATCATCCGCTGCAGCTGTCGTTTCTCTTCCGGACATGCCTGGCATCAAGGTGAACGAAGAGAGTTGGTGTGAGGACGCCGTCCATAAAGCATGGGCAGACCCTCCTTACACGCCGGACAGAGCTGGCATTGTTTATGCAGCCAGCAAAGTCCAGTCAGAACAGGCAGTTTGGAAATATCACCAGGAACATCGAAGTGAGAAGCCAGATTTGGTCGTCAATACGGGTAAAATATCTTCGCGGGTCGCGAATCGTCGCAACTAACTGATGATAGTGATCCCTAACTTCAACTGGGGCAGGTCTATTGATCCTGTGAATCAAAGATGCCCCAGTACTTCTGCCTTGCCGGTGTTGCTCTTCCAAGGCTTGATAACAGATTTGCATCGAGCTATCATCCCACGTTAGTTTATAAGAATTTATATATCATTGGTTAAACGCTAACTTGTGTAAAGAATACTACATTGATGTTGATGATACAGGCAGGCTTCACGTTGCCGCAGCTATCTTTAATAATGTTAAAGAGCAGCGCATCTTTGGCCTTGGTGGTCGTTTCAACTGGAACAGGATACTTGATATCTTCAGAAAGAATTTCCCTGATAGGTCATTCCCCGAGAACTTCTCTGGCGGAGAAGATCCCAACGAGATCGAGCCTCGCGATAAGGCTGAGCAGCTACTGAAGGATCTCGGTCGACCTGGCTGGACGAGTCTGGAGGAGTCTGTTCTGGCTAACGTTGAGAGCATCGCTACTACTGCTGAGAAAACCCCTGGGACTAGAGATTACAGTGAGCTTGATAATAAATTTCGAGGAAAGTAATCAGCACGTACAGTATACCGGCTTTGCAAGGATCGAAATGGCACATTGAGCAAATTCGTATTTCAAGGCAAATATATTAGTGTCCTATATGATTCTTTCGATATATTAACAATTTCCGAACAAGCTGATCTGTTTAATCCCAAGATAACACAAAGGTCCCTCCATCAACACGTGAAAACCCTCAGAGCTGTTCCGCTCCGCATCAAGCATGAACAATCTCTTCGAGTTCATCCTTCTTCTCCTCCAAAGCTTAAGTTGCAACAGACTGAGCTATCTCAACCGGCCGAGGATCAAGGACCTTCAGTTCGATGCCAACTTCATCAACGCGCTGCACAAGCATCTGTTGAATCTTGATACGAGATGATCGACCTGATAGTACTTGCCTTCATAATCAGCTGATCAGCTCCTCCACACAGCTCTCTCCTCTTATTCTGGATTTCAATTTCCTTTTTCTCACAGACCTCGTTAGGCAAATTGATAGAGGATAGCCTCCTTTCCCAGTTAACGCCAGGAAGGATATACTTATCCGAAATCCGATTGTAGAGAGCTGCTGCTTTGTATGCGATGAGGAATCTGTCCTTCATAAGGAGAGTAGCTCACAGATAATCCTAACCTCGAGTCTGTGGATCAGTTAAGTCTCAAGCGAATTACAACATACTGAGTTTTGCTCAGTATGCTGTTTAAATCTTCTATTTCCTCTTCACGAGCCCCAATTCTCGACTGCACCACTGAGAACCAGTTTTCACAACAGGCTTCAGTGACCATGGAATTGTTGCGACTTCTATGACTGACGCGAAGATAACACCACTATATGGCCTTGTATCTATTGATAATGGTGTCAACTTCACTTCAATCTGGGGCAGAGCACATACTGACTGCTGAGCTTCTCGAACACTGAGTTGTAGCCTTCCGAAAAGTTTTCATCAGGCCTATCAACCGTTGCCTTGGATTCCTTTAGGATCTTGAGATCATATTCATGACGCTTCTTCCTTTCTGGGTAGAGCTCAGTCTATCTTACGATTTCTTCCTGTTGCGACAAGTTGTGGGCGAGTTCGAGTTATTAGTGGCTTTCCAAAATATCTGCAAGTCAGAACAAAAACTCACTAGTCTTTGTTCCCAGGCGACTCCGTAGGTTACGTGTTACGACTTACATTCGGAAAAGCTATGATTGACTGCAAAAATTAACTTAATCGATTCGTCTATCTTGGATAGCCCCGACTTGATGCATGATTGCAAGCGCATGTCTCTCGCTTTGCACTGCTTCATATTGACATGCTGCAGTATCTTCTCGGGCTAAGAAGATGTGTGAGTCAACAGAATTGAGTGTTTTAGGTTTAGAATTGAACATATCGTTGCTGTAACCTAGTTCGCATAGCGCCCGCCGCGTTTCCGTAAGTTGCAGGCGATCAGCTGGGCTTAGCGCTCTGCAGCATCGCGTCGTTGGTGTACATGAAGATGATGACGCAACGAACCGTGCCGCTCTAGCTAAAGTCCTGTAGAACCTAATGGTCGTTTCAACCGAACGGCTTGTGATTATCCACAACGGGGTTAACGTAGCTGATAAGCGGGTCAATCAGATAAGTGAGTTAATTAGTAGACTATATAGCTAAGAATAACCTACCCCATGTAATCGTTGTGCTTGACCATTACGCCACCTACACAGATCACAGACATGATGATACGTTGCGCTTTGGTGGTATGACCCGCGTATCTTGAGAGGTGTTTCTAGCCACCTCCGTTCCTGGGCCAGATAATCATTTTTATTTCGATAAGAGCCTACCCATCGTAATTGGGCAAACAAAACACCAAGTTCATTCATAGCAAAAAAGAATAAGCCGCAGAGATGATTCTCTGCTTCAGCTCGGTTGACCGCCACAGCAAGCATCGAGGTTCAATTGCTATTGACAAGTTTGTTACCTATCTTGAGTTTCTCAAGATATCCTCTGTGCTTGAGGCGTCACCGGGGTTCTTAATCGGTGTAAACTCGACTGGGAACTCATCCACGATAACTATACCGTTATCAGTCTCAGAACCGGATGGCTGTTGAGAGCGGCCGACGCTGTGCAGCTGATAGCCATGGCTCGCCTTGTCTCCCCTCCACTTATAATTATGGCTATTACCAGGCTCATTAGGGTACGAGTTTTGCCCGGATGATCCTCTCGTAACAAACTTCGTAAGGCAAGGCATATGTCTTCGGACAAATGGCTTCAGGTGGGCGAGGCAGTTGCAGATAATGCCGGTGTTCATCTCGATGCAACTCCATTGCGAAGCTGAAGCCTGCGTCCAGGTAATGTCAGGGTTATTCTGCATCTTTTGAACATACCCGAAGCGAATACAAGAAATAATGACGACTCTAGTTATCCAGGTTAGCTTGGCTGACTGTGTGACGAATCTCGTAGAGAAAATGGGAAGATAGGCCACTAACGCAGAACCGAGGGCAAGAAGAATGCCAGCGGTGATGCGCTGTTTGAGAGGCATGTTCAAGCGATGAATCAGAGGGATCGGAAGGACAATGACTATGGCGTCGCTCACGATATTGAGAACTCCTTGTGATATCGTAAGATTGACAACGCAAGTGGTCGTGCCAGGCTTCAGAGGATGGCAGGGCCACGCCAGCATTATCGTAAATACGAGAGTGTATATCACAATGCCAGCTGCAACAGCGTAAATACCCAATTGGAAGCCCCTATTGGGGATAATACGATGGTAGAGTACGAGGATGGCCAGCTTGGCGAGCGAGGGAGGCCAGACATACGTAAGACCGAGCACGAGAAGAAGCTATTCAAGGCCAGTCAGAAGGCCATTGGTCAGCGGTTCGATAATTGACACGAGGTGTGGATGCGGGAGAAGAACTTTACATTCAGATAACCGGGAAGACTCGTTGCCCTCACATCCCAGAGATGTTTGCCAAAGCCGGATGGAATTGCTGCATAATTTGTTGGTCATTCTGCGCGGTGACGTCTGGAACCAATAAATAGGTCACCTACCGAGAACCACGCCTATAAAGAACCCTAATGATCCTCCCCATGCGAGTATAATGAGGGCTATCCGTTATACATTAACAATACTGCCGGTAATGCGACTATTAGCCTAACTTACGAATATCCCAGTCCAATTTGCGTACAATAGCACCGGCGCTATACAGCCGTAGCAACAATGTGATAGTCGCGAGGGCAAAGGTACATGAGTACACAATGACTATAGAGTGTTGAAGAGAGGTACTGCCATCGAAATCGGGTATGACGCCCTCAGGCGGAGGCATTGCACCAACGTCTTGTGACATTTCGATAGCATTGACGGACTTTGACTTTGGCGGTAATGCGTGAGAGGAATATGTGCTTTCAAAGGCGAATGAGCGAATAATTCAGAATAATAGAGACAATAAAAGGGGCTAACTATAAGACTTGGCACTGCGTAAAGGGCCACGGGGAACAGTCAGCAGGCCGGCTCAGGTGGAAATGGTACGGCATCCAACAAAAATTCTACATATTATCTTTGGCACGTCGTATCGTAAGCGAAAATCAGATGTTGAGAAAGCGACGGGAAAAGAGAAAACTTGCTGAGCAAGCCCCCTACTTCATTGCGCTAGACTAGTTCAGGGTCGGGACTAGCGAGGGGCGCCTGGTTCTGGTCAGGGATAATGAGTCTTCAGCTTGCAAGGAAGGGCAGCCAGCCTGAGTTCCCCGGCCGGACGTTGGAATTTAGTCTGATACTTTGGTGCCACCGGGGGCTGTAGTTCCCAGTTCCCCAGTGCAACCAGGTTCAATTGCTGGGATAAAAACTTTAAGAAGTGGGTTCTTCTTCCATCCCACCACACTAAAATATGAGGTGAGAAATTAGGTCATCACTATCACGTATTAAGTCCGAGCTAGGAGGTCAAAAAATACCCCCGTAGGAGATCGGCAGATTGACCCCGAACTCAGGTTAGTGGCATGAGCTTGATGCATCATCAGACTCAGTTATCAGGCGCGGATCGGCATTACCGTTCCGGAAATAAGGTCAATAGCTTATTTCTCTACGTCTTTAATATGTGTCCCTGTACAGAGGTCGAGATCAAAAGTTATCGCCAAAGAGGTCTTACGCCACAACCGATAACTCCTGTCAGCTACTTAAGGATACAAAGGGTTAAAAGAGCCATAGAGGGGCTTCGCTATAAACCTTCTATAGTTACAGGGGCTGGCAAGGCTACAGGCAGCTTGCTTACTGGCTCAGTCCACTATAGCTAACAGCGATAGCTGGCGGGGATAAAGTACTCTTGGTATCTTAATAAAAGTGGGCCCTTCAGCCACAGTCCCCTTTGGCAGTAACTTTTGATCTCGACCTCTGTACTGTATGACACCTTAATTTCATCTGAGAGACTCGGATTCGATGATCAGCTCGTCTCTCGTATCCGACCCTTGTAACGCCCTCGTATGATTTCCCCGAGCACCAAGAGTCATGGCTTTACCAATCTCGCCGTAATTCAGCCTTCATATTACAACCCTGTACGTCCCTGGTCGGTGCACAAGCCACAGTATACGGAGTGCTAATCTGGAATCTTTTTTCTCAACCGTAGTTCATGCTGTCATGGGAAGGTTTATCTAACCTTAGCAGATATTCGTAGATATTATGCTCTAGCCTATCAGGCGCAGCCGGATATCAGACTTAACCAAATACCTTTACTCCTCCAGCCTCTCTAGCAGCTCTATGCTCTTGTGGTCTACAATCGCCGCGCAGTGTCGTTCCGTCATCACATTAACTATCTCACGGCTTTGCATCATCGGCCCAGCAAGAGTCCACGCAAAGCCATGAAAGGCTTGCCTCTGATACTCACCCCAGACCTCTTCTAACTGAAGCTCGGGTCCACCAGAACGGTACAAGGCGTCCAGCCAAGACTGCAGAAGCTCTTTCTCATGGTTCCGACGGTCCTCGATAGATAGCGACCCGATGACGAAGTAAGCCACGTCGTGCATAGCTGACCCAGCATGGATAACTTGCCAATCCAGAAACCCAGGTTCTCCGGAAGGCGAGATGAACGTGTTGCCGATATGAGCATCTCCATGCACAAGACAGTTCAGCTTCGTATCAGAACTCCAAAGAGCCTTGAACACGGCGGTAATTCGTTCCCGGTCTTCCATATATTCCGGCACTGGAGGTCTGGTACCTGGGGCGAAACGCTTGTCCCATTCTTCTGGCGTTATGAGCCCTAGAATAGCATCTCTAAGCGAGACGGTTTCACTCAGAGATGGAATGTCTTCTCCCTTGTCACCCCATGTACTGGCATGTAGCGCTGCTAACTGCTCAACACTCGCCTTTACTCGATTGACAGGCCAAGCCTCAAGGGGATTTCCGAATGTATACCCTTGAGCTTTGAGGTCGGCGAGTACAACGATGCCCTGCCCGTTGGCTGTATCCGTACCGGTGTAAACCGTAGAAGGAAGAGGTATTCCGATTTTTGGGGCAAGGTGGTAATAGAATTCGGCTTCGAGGCGGTAGACGGCGAACATAAAGGGAAGAGACGCCAGTAGAGCTGGGTTGAAGCCACCCTTGACGCAGACTCTAGTCGGGGTATTGTCGACAGAGTCCTCGAAGGTCAGCTTGATCAAGATCTTAGATGCCGTGCCGTGAATCGTCTCGACAATTGCTGCATCTTTGACCGGTTTACCGAGAATCTTGGTAAACCAAGAGGCGGTAAGTTCTTTGACTGTAAGGGGTAAGGGGTCGCTTGATTTCATGGCGCCTCTTAATTCGTGAAGGGTAGTAATCGTCATCGTAGGGCTGTCTTTTAGAACAACTAGTATTCCGTAGGAAGTGTACTGAGCAGTTGCTGATACATCTGAGGGAGGAGCAGAAAGAGTTGGGGTATTCCAGCTGTGTATTGGGATATATTTACCGCCTAACAGTTTGCTAATGAATTAACTAGTCTCCATCCGGTAGGTAGGTAGGCTAGCTCGCGGAAACAATGAGACAGACTTGGACTAAAGCTTGTCAATCCCCACTTATCCCACTCTCAAGTATTTTGCAACACAGAGGTCTTAAGTTCGAGAAACAATTGGGAATCATTAGCAGCCTTCACCACTAAAAACGGTCCCATTCTACGTACTGTGCCTAACGGTCAGGCCATTGTAACGTACTCTTAGGAATTTTGCGGTCATGGTAGTAGCCATTTTGGGACTTCGCAGTCAAGTCTATGGCCAATCAGAATTTAGCGGTCACAACTTCTACCTCTTCAGTTTTCGCTTCCACCGCACTAGCCTATTCACGAGGCCAAGGTATTATTCGCAGGCGATTCTGTCAAAATCGTCCATACAAATGCGATTTTTCAGGCCGTGCATTACTCCTATATCGCTTACTGCTGGGCCGAGTCGCTGATTGGTCAAAATTTCGCTTAGGGTCAGTTGGGGTTATTTGGGGTTAGCATCATTTTCAGGGTTAGCAGTATTCTGGCAAAAGGGGTTCCATAGTGATTTGTCTTACTGCCTGAGACTACTAGATATAACTGCTGGGTCGAAATGGTACAGGGCTTACCTGGAGACTGTGGAAGGAGGCGACTGCCTTGTCTATTATTCATACGTACGGAGATGTCTATAACAAGAAGGAAGACGGTCAGATGGTAAAGTTCTCGACATTCCGACAGATTCCGATCACCCGGACAGAGTACTTATTCAGTTCATGATCGGTGATTGCCCATACATGCCGAGGGATCCCAAACGATGCGACTACTTTCTCCGATTCGGCTCAAAGATATTGGGTGAAAAACAATATGCACGCTAATGGAGGCAAAGTTTGTGGATAAGGCGCGTGCCCGAGGTCAGTCTGTGACTCTGTAAGCAACTGGATCAAGCATTACCATGGTAATATATCAGAGCTTAGATTAATGTAGGTGTCAGCGTATGCAAACTATGATGAGATTCGAGTCTACACTTTTGCCCCGACTCTCCCCATCTCTGACCCTGAGCCGATGAAACGCGGATGGATTGGCAGGAGGACGGCAGCAGAAGGGGTAGCCATAGACAGTTGTACTGGAGTTGTCTTGCGAAGGCCTACCGTTGTGCTAGGTAGGAAAGCCGCCTCTAGAATTGGGCTCGACAACTCTTTCACGCTGGGACTTGCAAGAAGCGCTGGGTGAGAGCGACCAACGTTGCTAGACGAAAAATACAATTATTATTATTCGGTACTTCTGCACTAGGGAACAGGAGAAGACGACTCTTAGTGGCGCTCACTCGCGCTTTATCCCGGTGATGGCAAACTTTCTCCCAACACCCACTACCCACAGCATCCGCAAAAGCATCCACGCGGTCGGAACCCAAACATTGACCATGGCGTATATGTGTCTATGAGGTCCAGGAAGTACCGCCGCCACGCCTGTGACAGCCAACGTCGCACCTGCGTGGAAAATGTCGAACGCTAAAAACGCAAACAAAACAGTCTTTATCACCTCCTCTGCGTCACGGATGTCTCGCAGTTTGTACCGAGCCACGTACAGGACCATCGGCTCAATGACGCCACTAAAGGCAAGAGCGGCGATGTATGCGTACCAGAGGCCGCGGAGTTGCGGAGTGTTCCAGGCCGATTCAGCGTCGCATGGCTTGTGCACAGGAGAGGGCGACCAGAAAGGCCCTGCACTATCTGACGGGGCGAGGGAGTGAAAGTGGTTAGATGGTGATGTTGGAACCAAAAAAAGGGACGTGAAGATCACACTTGGCTGTGGAAGAGTCATTAGGATGCCCAGTGAGCTAAGAGCCTGTCAGAATGTGTACCTCGAGAACCATAAAGAGAATCTGATAGTGCCATGGGAAAACCTCGGAAATTGGCGTCATGATGCGATCCTTTCAGCCAGGTCAATAACCAGCTGAATGTCGATTATAAGGTAGAAAGAAATACAAAAATGCTAATGAGGTCGAGATTTGCTACTGTTAGATTGTTTAAATGGCGAATCGAGGCGGTGTAATCGTGCAAACTATACTCTCTTCCGTCACCCCCGAATTTGCCCCTTTTTTAAATTGTCTCGTGACAATCCTAGGTATAGTACACGTGATGCGGTCCCATATTTGTTACTCGATCTGGCTAGCGTTGCTTAAAGAATAGCAGAATGAAGTGATTTGCGGCATAAGGTCTCCTTGGAAATTATTGTGCTGAGCGTTCAATTTCCTAGATTTATACGTGAACATGTCTTTTGCGGCTTTGGGATGATCTCTTTAAAATGCAGTATAACCAAGACATCATTACTGTATGCAAGTTGCCGTTGAGGGTTGTGTTTAAGCTTGTGCTTTTTCAGGGAGAAAGTGGGAAAGCTCTAGCAAGCAATTACACGCCTAGGAATTATGGAGACCGATGCAGGCAGGTGGACTGAGCAAATACTTTTAAGATAGCTTTATAAAGTTCTTTATTTAAGTTCTTTTCTTTAGTATCCCTTTTATTCTAGACTTTTTATCTTTACTTAGCAATGTACTTAGAGTTTTAAATATAGTTAAGGGCTTATTTCTATATCTTAGTATTAGCTATAAGTTTAATTACTTAAGTTCATTTATACTTTTTAGTAATCTAGTACCCTAGGGTATTAATAATTAAATAGGGTTTTTATTCTTTATATTCTTTAATCTAGTTATACTAAAAAGTAATTATTTATTTCCTTTTTTTACTAATATTATAAGTAATAGTACTATAACGTACGCGATAAGCGAGCGGGACAGACAAGCGAGCGGGACAAAAATCTCAACCTTCTTAAGATAAATCATAATAAAAATACAACAGACCATCTGATCAATTGAAATCAATTACTATATTCATCACCAGATGCCTCTGGAACTACCTGACAGGTCCTTGCATTATGCCCGGTCTTGCTGCATATACCACATCGCCGAACACCCGGCCCAACCGACCTTCCTCGACCACCACTTCTTGATGATTCGGCTAATACCTGCGTACTTACATCCATCTGATCAATTGAATCCTGACCTTCTTGTATAAGTAAACTCCCTCTATTCTGTAGGCGTGCTCTTTTTGCCCTACGCCGCCGGCTAAGTATATTATTTGCCTCACGAAGCTCCCGGTTCTCAGCCTCTAATAAGGCAGTCTTCTGTATATTCCTTGTGACTGCCTTTGTAAGAGACTGAAGAGCTTCAAGGATTGACTCTGGGGAGCTACTATGATGTCTTCTGATTCGATCGCCAAGGTATTTAGACTGTGATCCGGCCTCAAGGACTGTATTTGGGGTCCTTGAAGTCCAAGCTTGAGCTTGTTGGGCCACCTCTTCAACAGGCGTTGGAGTCCGTAGCTGCACATCAAGCTTTGAGATCACAACTTCAGGGTTAAAAGGAGCAAGTCCAGCTCCTCTAAAACCACCCTTAATATTTGATTTAGTCATAGTCTTTTGAAAGGCGGCGTAAAAGGCTGGGAAGAACTCGGTCTTAGAAACGTGGGTTATAGACCGTCTGATCAGTCGCTCTATTTCTCGACCATAAGCCTTTTTCAGCGGCCCAAAGCACCCGA